>PVKP010021797.1:0-38607 GCA_004027715.1 Plecturocebus donacophilus
GATAGCATGGGGAGAAATGCCAGAGATAGGTGAAGGGGAGGAAGGCAACAAATTACACTGCCACGTGTGTACCTATGCAACAATATTGTATGCTCTTCACATGTACCCCAAAACCTAAAATGCAATAAAAAAATAAAAAAATAAAAAATAAATAAATAAATAAAAATCTTACCGAAGACCTATTTACCTCATATACTTTTACCAGATATGTCATGGTTTAGTCTTCAACAAAAAACTACAAAGAATGATAAATTTTAGGCAATGCATGACAAAATGAGACAATGCAACCAGCAGAACCAGACTCACATATGACACAAATTTTGGAATTAATCAATCAAGAAATTTAAAATGACCATGATTAATATGCACTGAAAGAACCAGACATCAACATGTCCTCAAGCATACTTTCTTAATTAGAATCTGTGCCTTCTTTCAGCTGTAAACCACTGTTATCCCACAGCCCCATTAATGTAGGAGTAGAAAGTGGGAATGGAAAAGTGTTCTAGAATCTCGTGGTTAAATCCCAGCCTTTTAATCATTCTGCATCTTCAGGATTAGACCTTTACAAGTGTTTCTTAGTGAAAAAAATAAAATAAAATGAATTTAGACACAGACCTTACTCCTCTCACGAAACTTAAAAGTATATTATATACCTATATGTAAAATGCAAAACTATAAAACTCCTAAGATAATATAGCAGAAGACCTGCATATCTATGGGTATAGTGATGACCTTATAAATATAACACCAAAGGCATGATCCATGAAAACAAATCTGGATATTGTTGACTTCACTGGATAATTATAGAAAACATTTAAGAAATAATTCACAAAAACAAAATTCCCTGCACACTCCTGAATAAATCTTTGGATAAATTTAAAAAAAAAAAAAGTAAAGTAAGAAATAATCACAGTAATCCTTTATAAATTATTTTGAAAATAGAAAAGAAAGAAACATATCCTAGTGTATTCTATGAAGCCGTTATCATTCTGATACCAAAACTAGCCAAATAAATCATGAGAAAAGGCAACTATTAGACCAATAATCTCTATGAATATTAACACTAAAATTTTCAACAAAATAATATCAAATGAAATCCAGCAGCACGCAAGAACAATTATGTACCATGATTGACTGAGATGTACCTTAGGAAGATGAGACTGATTTAACCTATAAAAATCAATGTGATACACCACATTGGTAGAATAAGAGAAGGAAAAACACGTAATCATCTCAACAGACACAGGAAAATCATTTGACAAAATCCACCAGTCTTTCATTAAAACATACACACACACACACACACCAAATACTAAAATAGAAGGGGAAAGGAACTTCCTCAATCTGAAAAGGGGTATCTATAAAGAAAACACGCCTACGATAGAACTTAATGGTGATAGACTGAAAACATTCCCCTAAGTTGAAGAATAAGTAAATGATGTTTATGCTGGCTACTACTATTCAACATTGTACTGGAGACCTAACCAGTCCTTTGGTCAATAAAATAAAATAAAAGGTATTCAGCAAGCAAAGGGAAAAAATAAAATCTCTATTTGCAGATGACACGAACTTATACTGAAAATCCAAAAGAATACCCACCAAAAATATCAGAGCCAATAAGTTAACTCGACAAGGTAGCAGACACAAGATCAACATACAAAACAATCTCTACTTCTATATTTTAGCAAAATTAAGAAAATAATTCCCAAGTACAAAATCAACTGAACACTCAGAAAACCTACAAAATGGAAGAAATTACTCACAAACTGTGCATCTGACAATGCCTGATGTCCAGAATCTATAAGCAACTTAAATTAACAAGCAAACAGCAAATAACTTCATTAAAAAGTGGTCAAAGGATGTAAACAGGCATTTCTCAAAATAAGACATAGAACCAGCCAAAAAACATATGAAACAAAAATACACATCACTAATCATCAGAGAAATGCTAATCAAAACTACAGTGAGATACCAACTCACACCAGTCAAAATGATTTTTGTTGAAAAGTCAAAAAATAACTCTTCCCAAATAGATCAGTAGTTTTAACAGAATCCCTATCCAATTCCCAGAAAAGTTTTTGTAGACATAGATGTTTATTTATAAATATACATGAAAAACCAAAGGATTTAAGATAGCTAAACATGTTTTTAAAAGGAAGAATAAAGTTAGAGGGATAACTCTACCCAATGTTAATGCTAACTATATAGCTACAGTAATAAACACGATGTAGTATTGGCACATGGATAGACAGATAGACCAATGAAACAGAATAGAAAGCCCAGAAATAGACATACAAGTATATCCAACTGATTTTTTAAAAGATACAAAAGCAGTTCAATAAAGGAAAGGAAGAAGATCTTTTCAACAAATAGTTCTGGAGCAATTGATCATCCACAGGCAAGAAAAATAAGATATGCTTAAATGTAACACATAAAACCAAAAATACTTTAGGAAAGCATAGGAGGAAATCTTTGGTACTTAGAGCTAGCTAAAATTATTAAAGTTGACACAAAAAATTAATTGCATCTCATCAAAATTAAAAATATTTGGTCTGTAAAAGACCCTGTAAAGAAAATGAGAAGACAAGCTACGAACTGGAAGACAATATTTTCAAATCATATATCCTTCCAGCTCCATCCAGGTCCCTGCAAAGGACATGAACTCATTCCTTTTTATGGCTGCATAGTATTTCCTGGTGTATAACAGCAAACTAATACAGGAACAGAAAACAAGACACTACGTGTTGTCACTTATAAGTGGGAGCTGAATAGCGAGAACACATGGAAACAGGGAGAGGAACAACACACACCGGGGCCTGTCTAGGGTGGCTGGGTCAGGGGAGGGAGAGCATTAGGAAAAATAGCTAATGTATGCTGGGCTCAATACCTACGTGATGGGTTGACAGGTGCAGCAAACCACCATGGCACACGTTTACTATGCAACAAACCTGCACCTCCTGCACGTGTACCCCACAAAGTAAAATAAAAATTAACAATTTTTAAAAGAAAAAAAAATTACATAACCTGAAAAGCATTTATATAGAGAGGATACAATACACTCTCAAAACTTAACAGTAAAACATGCAAATAACTCAATGAGAAAATGGCAAAAGACATACAGAAACATTTTACAGAAAGGGATATACAAACAGCAAGTAAGCACATGAAAAGATGTTTGATCACTAGCCATTAGGGAAATGCAGATTAAAAACAATGCCATATCTCTTCACACCTATCACAAAGTTTTAAAAAAGAAAATGATAGCACCAAACACTGGTGAAGATGCAAAAAAAAGATGAACTCATACAATGCTGGTGAGAATGCCAAATGTAGAGCAAACCGTGGAAAAATGGTCAGTTTCTTAATATTAAACATGTACTTGTCATGCAACTGTACTCTGGCAATTATCTCAGAGAAATAAAAACCTATGTTCACACAAAAACCTGTACAGGTATGTTCATGGCAGTTTTATTCTCAATAGCCAAAACCCATAAACAACTCAAATGCTCTTTAAGGGCTGAATAATGAAAGAAGACTGAGAGGTATACCTATACCAAGGTATATAATACTTAGCAGTGACAAAAAATGAATGAAACATTTATACACACAGTGACCTGAATAAACCTTAGGGCTATCATGCTGTGGGAGAAAAAACAATCTCAAAAGTTTACATACTGTATGATTTCATTTATAGAACATTCTTGAAATAACAAAATTATAGAAAGACCAACAAAGTAGTGGCTGTCCAGTGTTAGGGAGGGGATTGTTGTGTGGGTGCAGCCGTAAAAAGGGTAATGGGGTGGGCCACTTAGTGATGCAACTGTGTTTCTTGAATATAGTGGTTGTGATGCAAATCTACAAACGTGACAAAATCACACACACATGCAGTGATGTCAAACTGGTAAAATCTGAATAAGCTCTGTGGCTTGTACCAATATTAATTTCTTGGTTTTGACATTGTACTATATCATTCAAGATGTTACCATCAAGAGAATCATGGTGAAAGATAAATGGGTCCTCCAGAACATTTTTTGCAATTCCTTGTGAACCTATATTGAAAATAAAAAGCATTGCCGGGCACGGTGGCTCACGCCTGAAATCCCAGCACTTTGGGAGGCCAAGAGGTGGGTGGGTCACCTAAGGTCAGGAGTTTGAGACTAGCCTGGCCAACATGGTGAAACCCCATCTCTATTAAAAATAAAAATAAAAATAAAAATTAGCCAGGCATGGTGGTGCATGTCTGTGGTCCCAGTTGCTCAGGAGGCTGAGGCAGGAGAATTGCTTGAGCCCGGGAGGTGGAGGTTGCAGTGAGCCAAGATCATGACACTGAACTCCAGCCTGGGCAACAGAAAGAAACTTCTCAAAAAAAAAAAAAAAAAAAAGCTTTTTTTTTTAAAAAGAATGGACTTCTGACACATTCAAAAACATAGATGAATCTCGAAATAATTATACCAAGTGAAAGAAGCCAGGCAAAAGTGAGTATATAATCTGTGATTCATTTAAATAAATTTGTTAAAATGCCAATTAAGCTTCAGTAATAGAAAGCAGAGCAGTAGGTGCCTGGGACCGTTGTGAGGAAATTCAGAGGAGGGAATGGGAGTTCGAGAAGGAAGAAGAATTTTGTGTGGTGGCCTGGATGTTCATTACCATGATGTGATGATGGCTTCCCAGGTGCATACATGTGTCAAAAGTTAACGAACTGTATGCATTAAATATATGTAGTTTATTTGATGGCAATTACATTTCAACAAAACCAATTTTTTTAAAAAGGCCTCCCAGAGAAGAAATTCAAAGGAATGTCCCACAGCTACTTTACAAAGCAAGTGTAACCCCTTAATATCAAAATCAAAGACAGTAAAAAAAAAAGGCAAAAATGACAGCCCATTCTTATGAAATAAATACAGAGATTTTATATAACATATATTGAGTTTATACCAGAACTGCTGTATTTAAACATTAGAAAACCTATAAATGCATTTTATTTATCTGAAATGCTATTGATTATAACACACGGATATTTAAGGCAACACTAAGAAAAAAAGAATTTCCATTTGGAAAAAAATATATATTTTCCAAACCTGTAAGAGACTATTGATTTTAAGGTACATCCCTAATTTGGAAATATTGATATGCATGTCTTAGAAAGATGATAAATAGTAATTAAAACAAGTCACAGGAAAATGGAATACATTACTCATGCTTTAACAAAGAAAACTATTTAGGTTGTACCAATGGATACTAAAAAAGCTTAAATCAAGTTTACCACCTATTATTCATGATTTTAAAATAGGCAGTTTTAGTGAGTAAATAATAGATGGAATTTTCTAAATGATAAAGAATATCTACAAGGAGCATTTAATAATAAATCATTAAAAACTTTTCCTTTGACACAGAAGTCACGATAACGGCACTAAGTCAGCTAAAACAAAACAGGACAAAGAAGTCAGAGACCTTATGATTGTTTACTTAGAAAATTCAGGGAATTTATTAGCACTATTGGAACTAATTAGAATAAATTGTTAAATATGGGACAACTACTAGAACTACTCAGAATAAATGATTATCAGATGGATATGTAAAAACTTAAAACATTTCTATTGATTAGTAATAACCAATAAGAATAGGTAATAAAATAGAAGATTCCAGTCATGATAGAACAGAAAATAAATTATATAAAAATAATTCCCAATAAACACAGGCAGGACCTTTGTGTATAAAAATGCTAACTTGATTGAAAGGCACAGCTAAGAGCTGAACAAATGAAGAACTCCATCAGCCTAATGTCTGCCAAGATTCAATAGCTTAAAATGTCAGCTCTCCGGAAACTCATCTAAAAATTCAGTGCCATTCTAATCTAAATCTCAGCAGTTTTCACTGAAATTTGCCAGCTGATTCTAGTATTTACGTAGAAACTTAATGGCCCAAGCATAACAAAGATGATTTTTTGCAACAGAATAAGAAGGGGACACATCGTATCAGGGCTGGGACCTGAGCAGAGGCCCACCCACCCTGCAACCCATGTGGTAGCTGGCAGAGCCCAGCCCAGCCAGGGAGCCAGGGCGGAGAGCACTCTGCTTGGCCACAGAATGACCCAGCCCTGGGCTAAGTGCTGGCAGTGCAGCTGCTGCAGGTGTGGGTGGGCGCTTGTAGCTGATGTTCATTTGGCTTGACACAGGTGCTGCTTGATTCTCCCTCCCCAATTAAATTCTGCAGTTCTACCAGTCGTGGGCATCACATTGTAAAAACAAACATGCAATTAAGTTGCTCAGTGTCGCGGCTAGCTTGTAATGTAAAATAGCATCGTTTATACTGGTAACTCTGGAAGGGGGGAAAGAAAAGAATTCTCCCTGCTTCCAGTTCAGGTCCTTATCTTATTTTTGCACATTTGCTCTCGTCTCACATATAATGTGTTCCAATTGCCATTTTTCACAAGGAATGAGTTTGAGTCATTAAAAAGTTGCTTCCAAACACTGCAGCTGTGGCTAGGGACTACATGGCCCTCTCATCCACCCACCAAGCATCTGGGTTTTGCAGCTACTCACTTACCTATGATACTTGATCCAGCTCTCATTCATGAATCAAGGGACTCCCCAGGACCCTGTTCTCACCTAGAGAGGACCTCAGCAGAGAGCTGTGGACCCCCTCACTGCACACACAAGGAAGAAAAGGAATCTCTTTCCTCGCTACTTCCACCCCAGCTGCCTACCACCTAGTCCTGTGGCTCAGGGCTCCACAAAAGTGGAGGTCACTCCAAACAGCTGCCAACAACTACAGATAGCTCCAGCGGTATCCTGGCCATGACTTGGTTGGGGCGGCGGTGAGTTGCCAAGGTGAGAGAGGAAATTTTGCTAAGGTTTGTGAAACGACTGTTGAATGAGGCAGTGTTTAGGCCAACCATGAAAAGGAAGTCTTCTGAGGGAAGTTCTGGCTCCAGAGAAGGAAGACACCGAAGCTGTCTTCTGTGGTGACACTAAGGCATGGCCAAGCCTAAGCAGAGCCCAGGGAGGGATCACAGTACATGCCTGGTGCTGTGGAATGATGGGGAGTGGGGTGTTCAAGCAAGAGGGAGCCCTAAAGAGGTGGGAGCTGGCAGAATTAGTGTTGCTGCCTCTATGAGGCTGGTTTTCTTCTAGAGTAACCTAAATATTTGGTTGTCACTCCTGAAACAAACACATATGCACACACACAGGCATAAAATACAAGCAAACCATTGCTCCAAGTATCACAGAGCCACACACTTGCTGGCGAGGGGCTCTCCCCGCCAGCCACAGGTCTATGCCATGTGGTAATCAACTCCCTTCAGCCATGTCTGCTCTCCAGGAGGCCTGACCTCTCCCCGGCCCTCTCTGGTTGGGAGGGAAACCAGCTTCCACCCCCAGACCCCAGCTCCAGCCTGAGGCTTGCCGCCACCCTCGGTGGGCTTACCAAAGGCTCCCACCAGCTGCAACTACCACGCCAGTGGCGAAGATGCTGTCACGTGTTCATCCACCTGGGACAAAAGCCTATTCTTGGCTTTGCTCTATGAGACAAGATCAATGTAGCAAAGCTGTAATAACTGCAACAGCTGCAAATGGGCTCCAACCTGGAGTTTCAGAATCACCCTGCTCTGTAGAGCAACCTGGGAGCATTGTTCTGGGGGATTCAATAGAGGTCAGGAGATCTGCCCCAAAACGTTTATAAAATGACTGGCCAGCCAGACAATCTCTGAACTTCATTTTCTCAGCTGCCAAATGGGGATAATGAAAGCTCCCTATCACACACCAAAGGGTGAGTAGGAGGCACAGAATGTGTAATATGAGAAAAAAATCCACATGGTCCCCTGGGAGGGAGGGGATGCCAATATCAGGGTCACTAGCTCCACCTGCGTGGCCAAGCCCACGTGGATCTGTAGGAAACGCTGCCTGCTCTGTGAGACAAAGCCCCCTCTGACTTTCTCAGCTGCACTCACATTACGCTCCTTCTCCCACCACTGCTGTATTCGTCGGCTCTGGCTGCCATAACAAAATGCCACAGACAGGACAGCTTAAACAACAGAAATTTATTTTTTCAAGCTCTGGAGGCTGGACATCCAAAATCAAGGTGCGTGCAGGTTTGGTTTCTCCTGAGGCCTCCCTCATGGGCATGGAGTGGCTGTCTGCTCACTGTGTCTTGGCATGGCCTCTCCTCTGTGCCTGATCACCCCTGGTGCCTCCACCTCTTACTATCAGGACTCCAACTGTATTAGATTAGGGCCCCCCCCTCAGCCTCATTTTAACTTCATCGCCTCTTTACCGACCCTGTCTCCCAATGCAGTCACATTCTGAGGTTCTAGGGGTTAGGGCTTCAACATATAAATTTGGGGGGCACAATGTAGCCCATAACACCCCTCATTGACCTCTCCCTCTTCTCTGCTCAACAGTAAATGCAGGGTGAGCTGGCAGGCACCATCGCTAAGTTTCCTCCTTCAGTGATTTAATGCAGTCCATGGCCTGATGTCCCATCTGTCAGCCATGCGTTCAGCATGGAGGGGGCAGCTCAGGAGGACCTGGTCGCAAAGGGAAGGGAGTGCAGCTGCGGCTGCATGAGCTGGCATAGGTCAAGGTGGAGGCCCTGGACGCTTCGTGGCAGCTGCTCCTCCCCTGTGCTCAGTGGCCTCTTTTCTGGGGAATCAAAAGCCGGGGGCTAACCTGTCCTGACCAGACAGAAGCACTAGCAGGACCCTGATGCTGTATTGCTCAGCTCCCAGCAGCCTTGCTTTGGTCATGAGCAGATCCAGTGCCTCCCCTGGGGACTTGGAGGGACAGCTGTGAATGGGAAGACAGCATGAACTGTTCACTGTGCACTAATGCGTGCTAACGACTTTGCCAGATCAGCAGAAAATGAGAGGCCACAGCTATGCACAACTCCACTTCCCAAGGATGTTGGTGACATCACACCCATCCCTATCGTGCACCAATGCCATCAGCTGGCCTGGCTGTGAGGAGCAGGCCAGGCGAGGCCAGGCCATCACCAGAGGGAGTGGCCACAGGTGGCAAAGGCCTCAGCCAGTGGGTCCTTCCCTCAGAGTCAGGGTAGTACACCCAACACCCATGCTTGTCACTGGCTGCTCTTTTGCATTCAGATGTCCCCTTCAGACACCCAGGAAGATCTCCCTGCCTAGTGGGGAAAAGACTCACTGTTTTCCTGAGACAACTAGGACAGGGTCGCAGCAGCATCCAGGCCCTCCAGCTGAGGCTGCAGTCAACAAGCCTGAGTTTAAGGAGAGGATGGGCTGGGTTCAGTGAAAGCCTCAGAGGGACCTGGGAGAAGGTGCTATCTCGAGCTGGCCTGGAGAATCCACTGCCTCCACAAGCAAGCCCTGCTTGGGGACTGGCCGCCTAGGAGGAGGCCCTGGGGCTTCTCCAGAGCTTGCCACAAGCTGCGTTGAGGGTGGAAATCCCTGCTACAGCATCCTAATCTTCCATATTCTTGAACACTCATTCAACCCAGGTAGTCCAATCTGCAGAGGGACAGTTTATGAGAAAGGCCTTTCTTCATTTGAGCCTATAACCGCCGTGCACTACTATGTGTGTGCATGTGCCTGAGCCTGCAGGTAATAGGCAGCATCATGTGAGGTGTGCATACCCCTACCCAGCCGTTCCACAGACATCTATCCTGAAGAAATCCCCGCACCAGTGTGAAAAACAGCAGTGTGCCAGGATGCCCACTGGGGAATAGTAATGATGCAATTATTGCATTATGCAGGATGCACTGGGACTGTCCAGATGACCATGTCACAGAGTGTGGTGGCAATTCTAGAGTCAAACAATGGATTGTACGTGATGACCTTGGAGATTATTCCAATTGTAAACGCTTGACTTGCTCAGCTACAGGAAGCTTTGGTCTCACTGTCTCTCTTTGGTCTCACTATCTCTCTTCTATCTCCCTATCCCTTCCTTGCTCATGTCTTTGCTCCCACCACCTCTGGCACAGGCTATGGAGAAGGCGCCAGGCATCAGCCCGCATCTGGAACCTCAGCATGGTCCCTGGGGCCTTTGGACCTTCCCCCATCACTCTGCAGGGAGGGAACCCAATATGCCCCACTGAGCTCTCTTCTTGGAAGGCCAAAGCACAGGCTCTCCTGCAGGCAGGAAACCTACAGAGCTGCCATAGGGGTGCATCACGTCTTCCCGCCTAGGGCAGGTAGGGCAGCAATACCCTGAGGCCCACCAGGAATGGAGCCGGCAGGCGGCAGGGCCTCCAGTCTCTCCCCAGAGCACAGCTCGAGTGTGGTTAGGGAGGAGCAGAGACCACAGCAAATCCCTAATGGAAACAATAAGGGTCAGTCTGGGGCCAAGAGCCAACCTTGCAGAGTGAAGGCTGAGCATGGATGGTGTAAGGTGTATTGTCGGAATCAAAGTGAGGAAACTGAGACCGATATTAGAAAAGTTAAATTCCAGTTTATTCAGCTCCCAGGCGAGGTTCTATGGTCCGGGAAAGAGGGGCCAGAGAAGTCACGCCCGGCCATTCTGGGTATGGGGTTTTATAGGGAGTGAGAGCAATAGATTGGTTAGTGGGGAAACGAAGTATGGGCAATTGCATTGGTCATAGAGAGACTGGACCTGGACTTGGCGAGCTGCCACTGGTCAGGCTCTCGGCAGGATTTTTGAATTTTGGCAGGGCTGAGAGCATGATTTAGTGCTGAGTGTGGGGCTGGGGGTAGAATGCAGAAGTGGGTGTGGGGAGCCTGCATGGAGGAGGCAGGTGCTAAGTAGGATGTCCGGCCTGATAACACAGATGTCCGGCCTGCTGATAATAGTGTTATCAGGCGTGGAGGGGGTGGGTGCTGCCCATCCGGCTCTCGGCGAGGCTATCAGCCTTACAGTTGGGAGGGAAGCTGGAGCATCCCTCAAGCCAGCTGTGAAGCCCAGAACCGAGAGAAGAAGAGGAGTCCAGATCTCACAGTAGCAGCGGTTTCTATGTCTTCAGGCAGCACCGAAACACTGAGAACAGTGAGAAAAATAGATACACTGTCCACTCATTGACTTTTTGCAGATGGGCATTTATGCCCTCATTTGGCAGACATATTATCCGAAAGATTCCTCCCTCCTCTCAGGTCCTCTGGAAGTGGTGTGTTCAACCAGAAAAGCAATCTACCATTTGTGAAGGCTGCAGACACCAGGATGAAGTCACTCTTGTCAGACAGACCCAGACAAAACAGAGCGAACTAGGCATGAAGGAGGGGTCTTATGCTTGCCTGTTGAGATAAGAACTGTGTCAAAGGACTTTCTCAAACTCCACAAAAAAGCCCTTCACATCTTTCACGCAGCTCCTGCTCTGCACGGCTTGCACATTTCACTTGCATGCATATATTTCTACAATAAGGTTTATCACTGGAGGTTCTTTGGGACAGCAGTAATTCAGATAAAATGCCTTTGAGAGAGCACCTGCACAGTAACAGCACCTCCATCAACAGACTGATGCCAGTGCTGACTTTGAGCCTCCAGAACCAGTGAATTCTGTTTCCCAGTAACTTACATGAATTCCTCACATTTTGCCAATAAAAGCTGCCTCTTACTGGTCATCACTGGTCACACCTGTGGCTTCCCATAGTGTATTCCAGATTGTAATCTTATTTTCTGTTTCTCAGTAAATTTAACACATTTGGAGATTATTTTCTAATTTTTTTTTTAGAGGTTGACACATTCAACTGAACTTTGCTGAGTTCCCACTCATGCTGGAGACATAACAGCAAGGATCCTTTCCCTCCGGCTGCTCCTTGCCAGGGGTGGATGAGAGAGGGCAAACAAAGAAACACACCTACATGATGAGGTATGTTCAGTGCCAGGACAGTCAGGTCAGGTGCTTTGATAGTACTGAGGAGGGTCACCCATGCAGTCAGAGGAGCCTGTGGCCATTCTTGGAAGGAATGACAGCCAAGTCAGGGTCCAAAGGATGAGCAGATTGGGAACCAGGCTGGGCCCAAGAAGAGGTGAAGAGTCATCAGACCATTGCAGGCATGCAGCAGAGGGGCAGAGGTGCACACAAAGTCAGATAGAAAGAAGAAGAATGTGGGTGCTTGTGAAGCCTCAGCACATCCATGTGATGGAGCCTCAGATGGGCAGAGAACTGGATGAGGCACGTTAGGAATGTGGACATTTTATGAAGGGCTGTAGAAACCTAGAGAGTGACACAATTATGTGACTCCTCTCTCTTTCATTGTCCTAGCTGCATGTTCGTTGCTTCTGTCCTGAACCTCTGGGTACGCCAGCAAGACCCTGAGAAATCGAGGTCTGCACGTGAATGCTTTTCTAAGGGTTTCCTAGGCAGGTGCATGAGGCTCAGGCCAGCCTGGCTGTCCTGTGGTTTAATTCTGTAGATGAAGGTTTGTTCCAGGAATGCTGAATGAAGCAGTGTCTTGAAACCATTGTTGGGTTTCCTCGGATGAGTTTTCATCTTAATAACTATTTTGCATACACATTCAGCCCCAGAGTGCCCTTTGCCATTACTATAGGGACCTCAGGGAGGACCAAGGGGGAGAGGAAAAAGGGCTCTGTGAAGTAGCCGAGGCTTTCGCCGTAATGAACCTGAAGGAAGGGGGACCAGTCAACTCCCTGAAGCTCCCTTTTGTCCTGAGCTTTCTTGTTGAAAACTGGGTGGGAACAAGGATTGGTGTTTACCTGAGGCTACTGTGAGGTTTAGCATATACAAGTCTCCTTGCAGTGGCATCAGGGCAAACGATCTGTTTCCCTAAACCTCCTTCTGGGTTTAGAATGAATGTGCTCTCGGTCATGGGGTAGTCCCTGGCTTCCTAGATGTGGCTCAAAGAACAGCCAGAACAGGCTGTGAAGGCAGAGCGTGCCCACACTACAGGAGCGGGGCCTCCGCCCAGGGGCAGCTGCTGCCTCGGGCCTGTGTCACTGGCTCTGGGTTCTGCCATTTGTGGTGATGGAGGTTGTGCTGGATGGTCCACAGTTTTCTCCTGGCAATAGAATTCTGGGCATTGGGGGCCATGCACAGTGGCTAATACCTGTAATCCCAGCACTTTGGAAGGCCTAGGTGGGTGGATCACTTGAGATGAAGAGTTCAAAACCAGCCTGGCCAACATGGCACAACCCGTCTCTATTAAAAATACAAAACTCAGCCAGGCGTGGTGACGTGCGCCTGTAGTCCCAGCTACTCTGGAGCCTGAGGCAGGAGAATTGCTTGAACCTGGGAAGCAGAAGTTGCAGTGAGATGAGACTGTGCCACTGTATTCCAGCCTGGGCAACAGAGCAAGACTCTGTTTCAAAAAAAAAAAAAAGAATTCTGGATGTGGGATCACTCACAGTTGGTGTGTAGTACATACCTCCTGCAATGTGCTCCTCACCTGGTCGGGGTGAGCAGATACTCTGTGTGTCCCACACCACCCCTCTGAAAATGCAGAAGAGCTAAGCAGGAGAGACGTTAGGACCCCTTCCACCAGCACTGGGGGATCCACCTGCTAGAAATCATGTTGATACTCCAGTGCTTTTCTGATGGGGGCCAGAACTGATTTCAGACCTCAAGTTTTGGGCACCACAACAGCCCAGGACCTTGGAGACACACTTACCTACAGGAGTCAAGAAACCCTCTGATCCCCAGAGTGGACAGTTTATACCATAAATTTACTCAGAAGACCCTCAGGTCAGAACCCAGGTCCAGGGTAGCCATCTCCAAGTGCATTTCACCTCCCTACCTTGCGTTTCACCACTGTCCTCCCTGTTTCTTTCTCCTACCACCTGGAATCCATTCCAAAATAAGCTAGCTGCGTGCGGGTTTCTGTTTCAGACTCTACTTTTTGAAATTGTAAGTTACTTCAACCTAGGTTTTAGAATTGAGACAAAACTCTACAAGCCTTAGATGGAAGAACTGAAACTCCCAGTGACCACAGCATGGGCGCGTTTTCCTGGCTTTTCCTGACGCAAATTTGGAGTCGTCCCATAGTTGTGCAGCTGGTAAAGCAGCCTAACCCCTCAATGATTTATACAGTTGGTGTTCCTCTTTTCCATGAACAGCAGCGGTGACTTCTCAGAGACTTTGAGAGGCCTGAAGTACATCATGTATTGGTTCACATTTTCTGGGCCTTCTCTGTGCCAAGCTCTTCACTGTGGATGGAAATGGTGGATGGAACAAAGTACCACTCCTGAAGAAACCCATCCTCAGGTCTCAGAGGTCAGAGCCAGGGTCCCATTCAGCCTCTTGCCTCCTCAGGCCCACAGTGCAGCTTACCCAGCTCACCTTCACCTCCTGCTGCTCCCTCTGTCCATCCCCTCCGCTCTCTCCTGCTGTAGGCTTCGCCAGTTACTTCCACACCGACGCCCCCCAAGTCCACACGTGATGGCATCCAGCTTCCCACTGTCCTTCCCTTCCTAGCCAGGACCCTGCCCTCTTCTCCATATCCCTGCCACTCCCTGGTAGCACTGTGGGGAAGCACTCCCCAGGCTGCCCCACTCCATCCTGCACGTAGGCTCTGCCCTGAGGCCAGGAGGGAAGTTTCATTGATGTGATCACATGGTCCCAAGTGATCGGCCCTCTGGGGCTCCCCCACTCCCACGCCTCATGCACACCACCACCCTCAAGAGTGGGAAGCCAGAGAACCCTCTCGGGAGGTCATGCCCACCACCACCTTCCTTCAAGATGCCGATGCTGGCTGTATGAGGGCCTTTCTTCTCAGTAAAAACTTTCATGGGTTCACCAAGCATGGCCATTCTTGTCCTATGGATGAATGCTGTGATCAACATGACATTTCAACAGTGCCGAGTGCTCACTCTGTGGACGTGGGCTGTGGCCAAGCCACTTCCAGGAAAACATCAAAGCCTGCTCACCACTCACTTCTACTGTGAGATGGACTCAAAGCAGGCTGCGCAGATTCTGGCTGAGTCTGGGCTCCATCTGGAGCAGACTCTGATTGTATGGACAGCTGTGAGGCTGCTCTGGTAGGGACGGGCCCCTATACGGGCAGTAGGTGAGGGGCCACACTGTTTCCAATCTAGACAAAAGACAGGGCACATACACAAAATATAAAATAAGAGCCCTGATGACCTCCCTTCAGCCAGTCCTCCAGCCACATTGTCAAGACCAAGCCCAAGGGGTGAGGGAAGCATGGTGTCCTCAAGACATTGTTCTGAGATGCCTTCTGCCCCTTTGTGGGCCCTGGGGTCTAGAGCGATCCTCAGAGTTGCCAGGGTTGAGTGCTGCACATGCACGGCCCCTGGGCACCTGCTGTGGTTAGAACGTTTGTGCCCCTCCAAAATTCATGTGGGAACAATCTCCATAGCATTATCTCTTTGCCCTGCTACCTTCCACGTGGGAGATGCAGTGCTCAAGGCACCATCTTGAAGCAGCAAGCAGCCGTCATCAGACACCAAACCTGCCCTAGAACTCTGAGAAACAAATGTCTCTTCTTTATAAATCACCCTGTCTTGAGCATTTTGTTATTGCAGCACAAAACAGATTAAGACAGTGCCCTTAGGTGTGTATGGCTATTTCCATCACATCAGTCCCCACGTGGAATCCTGTGGCCTTTTTCTCACGTCCCACCAGACAGATTGACTTAAGCACACAGGACATAACATTTACTGAAAAAACAAACAGCTGAGTGTTGTAAAGGAGCTCAGACTGTGCAATGAACTGCAAATAATTTAAAACCTGCACTCCAGGCCCCGCCTTCACAAATCATTTTGCCTCACTCCTGAATCAGTGAGACTGAGCACTGCAGATGAAAGAGGCCCTTCCCCAAGCACTCAGTGGACAGTGGACAAACTGCTTCCATGTCATCATTCGTAGTATGCTCTTGTTTTATTTTCTCACACATCACAATTGTGTTTCTTTTTTTTTTTTCTTATTTAATTCCTACTTCCTTCACTAGGGAGTCATTTCTATAACAGACATCAGTAGAGCTGGCTGTCAGTAAATACATGTTGGGTACATGTGGCAATCAATGCCCTTCAATGTGCCAGGTGAGCCAGTAATCAGGCCAACAAGGCTGGGACACCATGGAGGAAGCCGCCATCGTACCTAGAAGGGACCAATAACTTAACTGATGTAAGTCCCCTTATGCCTCTTCCCAGAAGAAGGTAAGCATCTCCCACATGGAGCTAGCAGAGGAGGGAAGGAAGAGAGACCCTGAGAACCGGGGCCATCTTTGCAGTTGGAGGCCTGCATGCAGTCTAGCCTGCAGGAGTTTGTCCACCTGGAGCTAGGGGGTGAGAGGTGGCTGAACACAAGGTGTGAGGGTCTTGTCCTCAGCAGAGTCTCCAATTCCAGCTGCACATTAGAATTATTTGAGAAACTCAGGAAGCTCAGACTCCCCGATGCAGATCCATCACATCAGGGTTTCTGGGAGTGGGCTAGCTTGGTATTTTTAAGGCCAAATGATTCTAAAGGGCAGCCAGGGTTGGGCTAACAGGTTTTAACTGATTTGTAGGTAGGCAGAGTCACTTGGACAGGGCCAAGGGGAGAGCAGAGACTTGAGGCTGGACACCAGTTTCTGGAAACTACATTTCTGGAAACTATAGAAATAATCTAAGACATCAGGAGTGAGTGGTTAGAATGAGAAACATATTTCAAGAAGTAGAATCTCCTGGTGTAGTGACAGGTGATGAGAGAGGGCAGGCAAGAGAGGGACGGGAGTTCAGAGCAGGGCCCAGGATTTTCCCTTAAATGGCCAGAAGAACAGCAGCATAGTTCACTGGGATAGTGCAGGACGAGGGAAGGTTCCGGAGAAGTTGGGATGGCTCTGCCTGGTGCAGGCTGATCAGAAGAGGCCCGGACAACCTACAGGAGATGCCTGGATGTGGTGGGACACATGAGAAAGAAGGCTTAACACACACATTTTGGTTAGGTTCATGTTAAATTGAGTTAGTTCAGGAAGTAAAGGAAACATTATCTTTGGTCCAAAAAACCCCAGCTCAGACATGGGTAAGACCCACAATTTTTGGAGAGATACCAGAGTCCAGTGTGATTCTGAGGGACTTGGCCTGGGGAGTCACCCACAGCATGAAGTAACAGGGACAAAACGACAGGGTCCACCGGATGGGTGAGGAATCAGAGTTGCGGCAAACAGCACTGCAGCTAAGACCAGGGAAGCACTTCCTGGGGTGCAGCGGGACTTTGTGTGGTGGCTGAGGTTGCATGGTGGGCAGGTGCTCCCCAGGCCAGATGCAAGTTTGAGGGCCCTGTGCTCTCTGGCTGTAAGAAGAGAGACTCCGTGTCCACACTTCCATAAAGGCTCGGCAGTTTTTCTTTTTGATGTAGGGTGGGAAATCAGGCAACCAAGGCTATAGAATAGCATTGAAAACAGAAACAACTAGACTGGAGGGGGAAAAGTTCTATTCTCTGACTGGTGAGTAAAACATATGAAAGAGATTGCATGTATATTGTCGTGGTTTTCCTACCTTAAGAGTTTTGTTGCTGCTGTCCTGATCTTCAGTGATTTAAAGAACTGAGAGATCATGTGACATACAAATAAGTGTGATGTTTTTAGCTGTTTGGGCCACAGGCTAATAGCTGCCCAAAGACCACTAAAAAATGCTGACTCAGAGCTGGGCACAGTGGCTCACACCTGCAGTCCCAGCACTTTGGGAGGCTGAGGCTGATGGATCACTTGAGCCCAAGAGTATGAGACCAGCATGGGCAGCACAGCAAGATCCTATCTCTGCAGAAACAATTAGTCAAGCGCAATGCTGCACATCTGGAGTCCCAGCTACTAGGGAGGCTGAGTTGGGAGGATCTTCTGAGCCCATGAAATCAAGGCTGCAGGGAGCCGTGATCATGCTGCTACACTCCAGCTTGAGCAAAAGAGTGAGATCCTGTCTTTAAAAAATAAAAATAAAAAAACTGACTGAGTAAGGCTAAGTTTATCAAATTACTGCATTAAGGGAGAACACTACCTTGACAGAATTCTAGCAATATCTCACAAAAGAGACCCCTACGAGGATATCTGTAGGATTTCAGGGTGTGAGCCACATTACTTTAAGCCTGGCCTTTCGAGAAAAGGAGCTGACTGGAATTGGAAAGGATTTTTGCGTAATAGATTAGGATCCATGGGCACATACAGATGAGGGTCTTGAAGTGAGTACTGATTTTTGCTTGGTCCAAGATTGTTTCATATAGGCAATAGGAAAGACGCAGATGACAGTCCTCAGATACCATATCTAACTTTCTAAGAACTTTTCTTGAAATAATTAAGGTGAAATTAAGAATTCTTTGGAAGTGAAACGTATTCTTCAAGGTAATACATGGTTACCTGGAATACATTCTCCCAGGTAGCATATGGTTGAAAGCCCTTCACACCCACCCCGTGGGCGAAACAAGGCTGATGTCCCAAAGTATTTTGATTTGGTCCTTTTGGTCTAGGAAGCCATGAAGACTTGGGTTTAGCTGCCGAAGGTCAAGCATCTGGTAAGGAACAAGGCCAGCACTGAAGCCAAAGTGCGCTGATTTTTAAGTCCCTAATGCCTCTAGCCACACGCCACTTTGTGGAAGTGCTATCTCTTGAATAATTTTCACAAAATCAAGATGGTAGCTTACTGTGTAACTTTCCAGCACTAGGCATGATGCTGGAGGCTGCTGAAAATGAGAGCATAGTTCTGTGTCTCAAGTAGCTAGGAATCTAGTGGGGACAAAAGAGTGAGAATAAAATGTAACATGTTCAACAATGGGCTTTTACCAGATAGGGTCAATGCCTACTTGAGAGTGTGTTTTTGTTTTGTGAGTTTCTTTTGTAGGGGGAAGGGGATGGTTATGGGATCTGGCAAAGAGGAGGAGTAGGGAAAACTGAATAGAGGTTTCAGCTGGAGCAGATCCTTAAAAGATGCCTGGAGCTTTCCAAATGAAGGCAGAGACAGGGTCCCAGGGCAGAGTGTCCTGGCATGGTCGGGGCACCACGGACAATTCAGGAGTGATCTGTTTCACTTCTGTAGATAAAGTTCCCTACTCAGCTCCTCACCTGTGCAGAGAGGCACTCGCTAGCTTCTTTACCAAGAATGCTGTCGCTGCTCCTTGTGCCTGGCGAGTAGAAGATAATCCCATTCCAGAGAGTCCTGGAGTCACTGCAGAAGGGTTGCAGAACCATAGCCCTGTGGTGCCAAGAGCAAAGTGATCTTTGGGTATCATGTCTACCACGAGGTTTAGAAGGAGAGGTGGGTTTAATTGAGCTCAAAATTAATGCTTGAGAAGTCAGCATATAGCAGGGGATAAGAAAGTCTAAACTTTGAAGATTTAGCACAGTGGGAGGGATCGATGGGAAAGAGGCTTCTCAATTTGGGCAAAGGATTGAGGAACTGGAGCAGGGATTGCAGCCACAAGTGTTCTGAACCCAGCAAGCTCTGGACACCAACCAGTAAGCAGGCCCCGGATCCTGCTAAGCATTTGGATGTGAAATATATCACAGAATCAAAATGGCTTTCCCTCAAAATGCATGCTGCTTTAGGCATGCTAAATGTTGTACTGAACGCTGGCATACATAATTCATGTGTCATTTACAGTGCCCACACTCTCAAGTCGAATGCATACCAATGAAGCTGCATGGGCTGCTGCTTGCCTCAGCTTAACTGATTTGAGAGATGTTCGAGAGGGATTAGAGCAGCTCTTTAGAATGCTACCTCTCCTAATGAGATCTGAGAAGGGGGCAATGCGGGAGGGGGCAATATACAAGCACAATCCAGAAAGCCCTGCTGAGAAACTTGCCTGTAAGAGTTGGCCAGCATGAAATATGCTTACGCGAGAGAGGAGGCAGATGAAGAGGAAGAGGAGAAGAAAATAGAACCAGTGTGATAGTTTGTTTCATGATCTGCAAGGACTGAGTCTGTCTAAATCTCTATTCCTGGGGTCACTGAATAACAAGAACAACTAATAATACCAACAGTCATTCATTGGATTTCTATCACGTGCCAAGTATAACATCAGTCTTTCATAGTAGGTAGAGACTGTTCTCCCCATTTATAGATAGGATTACAAATGCTAAGTAAGATCAAATAACTGGTCAATGTATCTATAGTCCATAGCAGGAATTTCAGGCCTCACACACAATACACTGGGCTTATAGGAAAGGGGCTTGAGTCCTTTTTCCCGCTGGCTTTTGATGCTGAGATATCTGCATATGCTTATTCCATTGCGTGCCCAGGTGCCATATACTGTTCTAAGCCCTTTGTGAGATCTTGTTTAATTTTCAAAAGAATGCTACAAAACATACCAAGTTTACAGATGAAAGATTTGACTATTAGGGAATTTAAAATGTGTACCCCACCTTAGTACATACGTTAAAAGCCAGGCTTCTACACTACATTATTTAATTTGAAGTCTATGTCTATACTACCACATGGATGGTGAAATGTGAAGATGCTCATTAAAAGGAAGGTTATCAGCCAGGTGTAGTGGCTCACATCCGTAATCCCTGTGCTTTGGGAGGCCAAGGTGGGAGGCTCGCTTGAGCCTAGGAGTTCAAGACATGGGCAACATAAGGAGATTTCATCTCTACAGAAAATTTAAAAATTAGCCAGTCATGATCACTCCACTGCACTCCAGCATGAGCAACAGAGCAGGACCCTATTTCAAAATAAAATAAAATAAAAATAAAGGAAGGTTATCAGTGCTGTGCATATTAGCATCCCCTGGGAGGTTTGGGGGTACTGTTTTAAATATTCATAACATAGGCCAGGCTTGGTGGCTCACCCTGTAATCCCAGCACTTTGGAAGGTGGAGGTGGGTGGATCACTTAGGTCAGGAGTTCAAGACCAGCCTGGCCAACATGGTGAAATCCCGTCTCTACTAAAAATACAAAAATTAGCTGGGTGTGGTGGCACGTGCCTGTAATCTCAGCTACTCAGGAGGCTGAGGCAGGAGAACTGCTTGAACCCAGCGGGTGGAAGTCACAGTGAGCCGAGATTATGTCACTGCACTCCAGCCCGGAGACAGAGTGAGACTCAGTCTTAATAAAATTGTACCATTCATGGAATTAAGTAGGCTCACAATGTTGTGCAACCATTACCACTATCCATGTTCAGAACTTTTTCACCACCCTAAACAAAACCTATACCCAGTAAACAGTAACTCACATTCCCCTTCTCCCAGCCCCTAGTCACCTCTATTTTACTTTGTCTCTATGAACTTGCCTATTCTATGTACCTCACATCAGTGGAATGAGACTATATTTGCCTTCCTTTTGTATCTTGCTTATTTTACTCGGTACCATGTTTTCAGGGTTTGTTCATGTTGTAGCTTGTATCGTAAGTTCATTTCCTTTTAAGGTTGAGTAATATTCCATTGTATGCACACAGCACATTTTGTTTATGCATGTTGGTGGACTTTGGGCTCTTTTCACCTTTGGGTTATTGTGAATAATGCTGCTATGAACACTGGTGAACAAGTATTTAGTGGAGATCCTGCTTTCCATTTCTTGGGTAAGACACATAGCAGTGGAATTGCTGGATTATATAGTAATCCTACAATGACCTTTCTGAGGAACAGCCAAACTGCTTTCTACAGCAGCTGTACCATTTTATATTCCCACCAGAAATTCACCACAGTTCAGATTTCTCCTGAATACGTTTCTTTTTTTTTCAATCATCCAAATGAGTGTGAAGTGGCATCTCATTGCAGATTTGATTTTCATTTACCTAATGACAGTGATACTGAGCATCTTTTCATGTGCTTATTAGCCATTTGTATATCTTCTTTGGAGAAACATTTATTCAAGTTTTTTTTTGCCGATTTTTAATTGGGTTGTTTGTTTTCTTATTGTTGAATTCTTTATATATTCTTGATATTAATATCTTACTAGATATATAATTTGCAAACATTCTTCCATTCTGTGAATTGTCTTTTCACCCTCTTGATAGTGTTCTTTGATGCACAACAATTTTTAATTTTGATGAAAATGACTCATATATTGTTTTCTTCTGTTGCCTGAGCTTTTGGAGTCATAGCCAATAAATCATTGCCAAGTCCAATATCATGAAGTTTTCCCTCATGTTTTCTTCTAAGAGTTTGATAGGTTTAGCTCTTATGTTTAGGTCTTTAATCCATTTTGAGTTATTTTGTGTATACGGTATAATGTAAGAATCCAGTGCCAATATTTTGCATGCATATATCCAGTTTTCTCAGTGCCATTTTTGATAAAACTGTTCTTTTCATCCATTGAAAAGTTTTGATGCCCTTTTCAAAAATCTGTTGGCAAGAATTTGTTCCTGGGCTGTCTATTCTATTACACTGATCTATACATCTATACTTATGTCAGTAACACACTGTTTTGATTACTGTAGCTCTGTGATAAGTTTTGAAATAAGGAAGTATGAGTCTTCCAACTTGGTTCTTTCCTTCCAACATTGTTTTGGCTGTTTGGGTACCACTGAGATTCCATATAAATTTTAAGATGGAGTTTTCCATTTCTATTAAAAATTGTTGCTTGGATTTTCATAGGATTACAATAAATCTATAATTGTATATAGTATTGTCATGTTAGCAATAAGTCTTTCAATCCATGGATAGAGACACAGAATGTGTTTCCATTTATGTATGTCTTCCTCAGTTTCTTTCAGTAATGTTTTGGCCTTTCCTGTGTGCAAGTCTTTAACCTTCTTGCTTAAACTGATTGCTACATAGTTTATTATTTTTAATGCTACTGTAAATTAAATTGTTTTTAACTTTCTTTTTTTGGACTGTTGATTGCTAATATATAGAAGATGACTGATTTTTGCATGTTGATTTTGTATCCTACAACTTTGCTTAATTTCTTTATTAGCTTTAATAGTTGCTTTATGGAATCCTTAGAGTCTACATAAAATTGTGTCATCTTCAAACAAAAATAATTATATTTCTTGCATTCTAGTTTATATGACTTTTATTTATTTTTCTTGCCTAATTGCTCTATGACTTCCAATACTCTGTTGAATAGAAATGGCAAAATTGAGCATTCTTGTTCCTAGTTTTAGGGGAAAGCTCTCAGTCTTTCATCAAGGAGTATGGTGTTAGCTATGAGTTTTTATAGATGGCCTTTATCATGTTGAGAAAGTTGCCTTCTTAGTCCTAGTTTATTGAATGTAAAGGAGTTGAATTTTACCAAATGGTTTTTTAGCATCAATTAAGATAATCACGTTGTTTTTTTCTTCTATGTTCTTTTATGTATAGTTCAATTCCAGTGTATGTATATGAACATTTCAGAAGCATTAACCTGTTGCCCTGTTAACTTATACTCCTGTGGGAAAGAGGTGAGCAACAAGCATGCAGTACTTACCAGCAGTGTCTTTTGTAGTTAGCCTCACAGTCTCCATTCATTTCCAAACTTACTTACATTAGCACCTTTTCTCTCATCTCCTTTACTGAAGTCACTTTATACACTTATAACAGGTATTTTCTTTGTCATAATTCACATTCCACCCTGGGATCTGCTGATATTTTAAAAATTAATTCTTCCTCAATGATTTTTTTAAAATGTGTGTACATTGAGTTTTACTTTCTGTGCTGTAAAGTTCTAGGGTTTTTTAAAAATACGTAATGTTATGTTTTTACCAATACAGAATAGTTTCTCTGCCCTAAAAAAGTCCCCTGTGTTTCATCTGTTCAGCCCTCTCTTCTCCAACTGGTGGTACACACTTATCTGTTTACTGTCTCTATAGTTTTGTCTTTTCCAGGATGCCATATAAATGGAATAATAAAGAAAGTGCCTTTTTAAAGACTGGCTTCTTTCACCTAACAACATGTACTTAACATTTATTTGCCTTTTTGCACAGCTTGAAATCTCATTTCTCTTCATTGTTGAATAGTACACATGTATAGATAGACCCACATGTATGGATATACCACAGTCTGATTAACCATTTACCTGTTGAATCTTAGTGCTTTCAGTATTAATAAAGGTGCTATAAATATTCTAGTACAGGTTTTTGCATTTTCAAGTCATTTAGGTGAATACCTAGGAGTGTGATTGCTGGATTTTATGATACGACTTTATTTAGCTTTGTAAGAGAGTGCCAAACTGTCTTCCCCTGAGGCTGGACAATGAATGAGAGTTTCTGTTGCTCTATATCCTCACGAGCAATTAATATTGTCAGGGTCTTTTTTTTTACTTTTTAAATTTACTTTTTAGTGACCAACACTAAAAACATTTTTTCTCAAGTGCACATAGAACATTTCTCAGGATGGATTATATGTTAGGCCACAAAAAAGTCTCAATAAATGTGAAAAGACTGAAATAATATCAAGTATATTTTCCAGTTATAGTAGAATGGAACTACAAATCAATCACAGAAGGAATCTAGAAAATTCACAAATTTGTAGGCATTAACTGACACACTCTTACATAAACAACTGGTCAAGGAAGAAATCACAAAAAAAATTAGAAAATATCCGGAGGCAAATACAAATAAAAACACAACAAAAACTCATAGGATGCAGTAAAGCAGAAGGAAATTTACAGTTATAAATGCCTACATTGAAAAGGAAGAAAGATCTTAAATCAATATACTTTATACCTTAAGGAACTAGAGGAAAAGAAGCAAACAGAATTCAAAACTAACAGAAGAAAAAAATACTAGAAATTAGAGAGGAGATAAATAAAATAGAAATAGAAAAACAATAGAGAAAATCAACAAAACCAGATATTGATTATTGAAAAATATTAACAAAGTTGACAAATCTTTACCTACATTGACTAAGAAAAAGAAGAGGGAAGACTTAAGCTACTAAAATTAATAATCGAAGTAGGAATATTACTACCAATTTTATAGAAATAAAAACAATTATAAGAGAGTACTATGAACAATTGTACAGTAACAAATTGGATAACTTAGACACATTCCTAGAAACACACAACCTACCAAGACTTACTCAGGAAGAAATAGAAAATATGAACAACTCAGTTAGCAGAGAGATTTAATCAGTAATCAAAAACCAGCCAACAAAGAAAAGCCCAGGACAAGATGGTTTCACAGGCTAAGTCTATAAGATATTTAAGAGGATTAATTACTTAACTATTCCTTCTTAATTATTATCTAACTCTTCCAAAAAGTTGTGAAAGAGAAAATAACTCTTAACTCATTCTGTAAGGCTAGCATTATCATACCAAAGCCAGACAAAGATACTATAAGAAAAGAAAACTATATATCAATGTTTGTTAAGAATATTGATACAAAAGAGCAAACCATGCTTGGCAGAATATTAAGCAACAACAGCATATTAAGAGGATGATACACCATGGCCAAATGGAATCTATTCCTAGAGTACAAGGATGGTTCAACATACAAAAAACAACCAAGGTAGTATACCGCACTACAGGTTGAGTGCTCCTTATATGAAATGTTTGGAACCAGAAGTATTTTGAAATTTTGATTTTTAGGAATTTTGGAATGTATGCCTTATATTTACTGGTCAAGATTCCAAATCTGAAGATCAAAAAGTCAAATGTCCGATGAACATTTTCTTACAGTGTCATCTTGATTAGAAAAAAAATGGAGTTTGAACTGGGATTTGTGATGCCCAATCTGTATCACATAAACAGATGATGAAGGGTGGGAGCTAAGCTTGTTACTGTTAGTGCAGGAGGTATGGCATGAGGCGAAAACTAGAATGATTCATACAGTAATGGAGCATAACTGAAGACAGGAGGATCAACTTGTGTTTATTTTAGTATACAGATGAAAACATTTAGAAATATTTGATGATATATATGTAAGTGGGTCAGTATACATATTTTTCTTGCTCTGATAACTGAGAAGTCCTAGAAGCAATGACATTCAGTAGCAGTGATCACACTCAGTGACCAGCTCTTGTTTTCTACCAGGAATCTTTGAAGAAATAGCTGATTCTAGGTTGGAGGCAGGAAACACACCAGATGAGCCTGGGTCACCTTGTAGTGACAGAAAGTAAGAAAGTGCTTTTAAAAAATACAATGATGGGATGTCCAAATAGGAACAGCTCTGGAGTGCAGTTCCCAGAGAGAACAATACAGAGGGGTGAGTGAACACTGCATTTCCAAACGAGCTATTCCCGCCCACAGAGAAGGAGATTCCCAGGCTGAAAAGTGCCATGAGTTTCCAGCATGGCTGTTTCAGCCGGCACAGCGGGTCTCCACACGAAAACTCAAACAAATCTGGGCAGCCATTTCAACTGGCACCTGGAACGCCTGAGAGATGAAGTCACCCATTCAACTGAAAAAAAATGGGGCTGAAACAGGGAGCCCGGTGATCTGGCTCAGCAGGTCCCACCTCAACAAAGACCAGCAATCTGAAACACTCTGGATTGAGAGTTTTGCTGCAAGTGCAACTGGACCTGGGACAGTCCAGCTCTGTTGAGGGAAGGGTGTCCGCCATTACCTAGGCAGTCTGCCACTACCGAGCACTCCGCCATTACTGAGGCAGAATGCAATTACAGAGGCAGTTCTAACTACACCTCTATAAACAAAACTGCAAGGAAGTTCACAGAGCAGCTGGGCAAAGCCCTGGGCAGCTCAGTAATGCCTCTGCTGGCAGACTGTGACTAGGCTACCTCCTTGCTGGGCAGGGCAGCTATGAAAACAAGGTAGCAGCAAGTCAGGACCTTATAAATAAAACCCCACCTTCCCAGGACAGAGCACCTGGGAAAAAAGGTGGTTATGAGTTCCTCTGCAGCAGACTTAAACATACCTGCCCAGCAGCTCTGAATGGAACGATGGGGCTCACAGCTCAGCACTAGAGCTCACTAGAACTCCTATAAGGGACAGACTGTCTCCTCAAGCAGCCCCATGACCACCATATATCCAGAGTCACCTCATAAAGGAGAGCCCAGTCTGACATATTGTGGGTATCCTTCTGGGAAGAAGATAACAGAAGAAGAAACTGGCATCAATCCTTACTGTTCCAAAGCCACTGCAGGTGATCCCCAGGCAAGTAGGGTCTGGAGTGGACTTCCAGCAGTTCTACAACAGAGGGGCCTGACTGTTAGAAGGAAAATTATAAAACAGAAAGAAATAACTTCATCATCAACAAAAAGGAAGTCCACTCAGAGACCCCATCTGAAAGTCACCAACTACAAACACCACAGGTAGATAAATCCACAAAGATGGGAAGAAACCAGCACAAAAAGGATGAAAACACCCAAAAAACAGAATGCCTATCCTCCTCCAAGGGATCACACCTCATCACCAGCAAAGGAACAAAGCTGGATGGAGAATGAATCTGATGAATTGACAGAAACAGGCTTCAGAAGGTGGGTAATAACAAACTTCTCTGAGCTAAAAGAACATGTTCTAACCCAATGCAAAGAAACTAAGAACCTTGAAAAAAAAGTTTGACAAAATGCTAACAAGACTAAACAGCTTAGAGAAGAATATAAATGACTTAATGAAGCTGGAAAACACAACATGAGAACTACTTGAAGCATAAACAAGTTTTAATAGCCAAATCGACCAAGCAGAAGAAAAGATATCAGAGATTGAAGGTCAACTCAATGAAATAAAACAAGAAGGTAAGATTAGAGAAAAAAGAGTGAAAAGAAATGAACAAAGCCTCCAAGAAATATGGGACTATGTGAAAAGACCTAATCTACGTTTGATAGTGTACCTGAATGTGACGAAGAGAATGAATCCAAGCTGGAAAACACTCTTCAGGATATTATCCAGGAAAACTTCCTCAACCTAGCAAGGCAGGCCAACATTCAAGTCCAGGAAATACAGAGAACACTACAAAGATATTCCTCAAGAAGAGCAACCCCAAGGCACATAATCGTCAGATTCACCAGGGTTGAAATCAAGGAGAAAATGCTAAGGGAAGCCAGGGAGAAAGGTCGGGTTACCCACAAAGGGAAGCCCATCAGACTCACAGTGGATCTCTCCGCAGAAACCCTACAAGCCAGAAGACAGTCGGGGCCAATATTCAATATCCTTAAAGAAAAGAACTTTCAGCCTAGAATTTCATATCCAGCTAAATGAAGCTGCATAAGTGAAGGAGAAATAAAATCCTTTATGAATAAGCAATTGCTGAGAGATTTTGTCACCACCAGTCTGGCTTTACAAGAGCTCCTGAAAGAAGCACTAAACATAGAAAGGAACAACCAGTACCAGATACTCCAAAAATGTACCAAATGGTAAAAAGCATCAACACAATGAAGAAACTGGGTCAACTAATGGGCAAAACAACCAGCTAGCATCAAAATGGCATCATCAAATTCACACATAACAATGTGAACCTTAAATGTAAATGGGCTGAATGCCCCAATCAAAAGACACAGGCTGACAAATTGGATAGAAAACCAAAACCCATCAGTATGCTGTATCCAGGAAACCCATCTCATGAGCAAGGCCACTCATAGGCTCAAAATAAAGGGATGTATGAAGACTTACCAAGCAAATGGAGAGCAAAAAAAAAAAGCAGGAGTCACAGTCCTAGTCTCTGATGAATTAGTCTTTAAACTGACAAAGATCAAAAGAGACAAAGAAGAACATTACATAATGGTAAAGGGATCAATGCATCAAGAAGGGCTAACGATCCTGAATATATATGCACCCAATACAGGAGCACCCAGAAACATAAAGCAAGTTCTTAATGACTTACAAAGAGACTTAGACATCCACACAATAATAGTGGGAGACTAACACTCCACTGTCAATGTTAGATAGATGAACGAGACAGAAAATTAACAAGGATATCCAGGACTTGAACTCAGATCTGGACCAAGTGGACCTAATAGACATCTACAGAACTCTCCACCCCAAATCCACAAAATATACTTTCTTCTCAGGACCACATTACCCCTACCCTAAAACTGAAGACATAACTGGAAATAAGTCACTCCTCAGCAAATGCAAAAGAATGAAAATCCTAACAAACAGTCTCTCAGACGACAGTACAATCAAATTAGGACTCAGGATTAAGAAACAAACTTAGAACTACACAACTTCCTGAAAACTGAACAACTGGCTCTTGAATGTTGACTGGACAAACCATGAAATGAAGGCAGAAATAAAGATGTTCTTCAAAACCAACAAGAATGGAGACATAACATATCAGAATCTCTGGGACACAATTAAAGCAGTGCCTAGATGAAAATTTATAGCAACAAATGGCCATATGAGAAGCAAGGAGAGATCTAAAATCAGCACCCTATCATCAAAATGTAAAGAACTAGACCAGCAAGATCCAAAAAAAAAAAACTCAAAAGCTAGCAGAAGACAAGAAATAAATAAGATCAGAGCAGAACTGAAGAGGATAGAGACACAAAAACCCCTTCAAAAAATTAATAAATCCAGGATCTGGCTTTTTGAAAAGATCAACAAAATAGACAGACTGCTAGCCAGATTAATAAAAAAGAAAAGAGAGAAGAATCAAATAGATGCAATAAAAAACAATAAAGGGGATATCACCACGGATTCCACAGAAGTACAAACTACCATCAGAGATTACTACAAACAGCACTATGCACATAAACTAGTAAACCTGGAAGAAGTAGATAAATTCCTGGACACTTGCACCCTCCCAAGCCTAAACTAGGAAGAAGTCGAAACCCTGAATAGACCAATAACAAGGGGAGTTTTGAAGTTGAGGCAGCAATTAATAGCCTACCAACCCTAAAAAGCCCAGGTCAAGATGGGTTCACAGCCGAATTCTGCCAGACATACAAAGAGGAGCTGGTACCACTCCTTCTAAAACCATTTCAAATGATGCAAAAGGAGGGAATCCTTCCCAAATCATGAGACCAATATCATCCTGATGCCAAAACCCCACAGAGACTCAAAAAAAAAAAAATCAGGCCAATATCCATGATGAACACTGATGCAAAAATCTTCGATAAAATGCTGGCAAACCGATTGCAACACCACATCAAAAAGCTTATCCATCACCATCAAGTAGGCTTCATCCCTGGAATGCAAGGCTGGTTCAACATATGCAAGTCTATAAACATAATCCACCACATAAACAGAACCAAAGACAAAAACCACATGATTATCTCAATAGATGCAGAGAAGGCCTTTGACAAAATTCAACAGCCCTTTATGCTAAAAACTCTCAATAAACTAGGTATTGATGGAATGTATCTCAAAATAATAAAAACTATTAATGACAAACCCACAGCCAATATCATACTGAATGGGCAAAAACTGGAAGCATTCCCTTTGAAAACTGGTACTAGACAAGGATGCCCTCTCTCATCACTCCTATTTAGTATAGTATTGGAAGTTCTAGCCAGAGCAATCAGGCAAGAAAAAGAAATAAAGGGTATTCAAATAGGAAAGGAGGAAGTCAAATTGTCTTTTTTTGCAGATGACATGATTGTGTATTTAGAAGATCCTATCGTCTCAGCCCCAAATCTCCTGAAACTGATAAGCAACTTCAGCAAAGTCTCAGGATACAAAATCAATGTGCAAAAATCACAAGCATTCCTATACACCAGTAACAGACTTAAAGAGAGCCAAATCAAGAACAAACTGCCATTCATGATTGCTACAAAGAGAATAAAATACCTAGGAATACAACTAAAAAAGGATGTAAAGGATCTCTTCAAGGAGAACTACAAACCACTGCTCAAGGAAATAAGAGAGGACACAAACAGATGGAAAAACATTTCACGCTCATGGTTAGGAAGGCTCAATACTGTGAAAATGGCCATACTGCCCAAAGTGATTTGTAGATTCAACGCTATCCCCAACAAGCTACCTATGCCCCCTCTTCACATAACTGGAAAAAAACACCTTAAACTTCATATGAAACCGAAAGAGAGCCCATGTAGCCAAGACAATTCTAATCAAAAGGAACAAAGCTAGAGACATCATGCTACCTGACTTCAAACTATACTACAAGGCTACAGTAATGAAAACAGCATGATACTGGTACCAAAGCAGATATACAGAACAGAGGCCTCAGAGGCAATGCCACACATCTACAACCATCTGATCTTTGACAAACCTGACAAAAATAAGCAATGGGGAAAGGATTCCCTGTTTAATAAATGGTGTTCGGGAAACTGGCTAGCCATGTGCAGAAAGCAGAAACTGGACCCATTCCCGACACCTTACACTAAAACTAACTCCAGATGGATTAAGGTCTTAAACTTAAGGCCTAACACCATAAAAGCCCTAGAAGAAAACTTAGGCAAAACCATTCAGGACATAGGCATAGGCAAGGACTTCATGAGTAAAACACCAAAAGCAATGGCAACAAAAGCCAAAATAGACAAATGGGATCTAATTAAACTCTCAAGCTTCTGTACAGCAAAGGAAACAATCATTAGAGTGAACAGGCAACCAACAGAATGGGAAAAAATTTTTGAAATCTACCCATCTGACAAAGGGCTAATATCTAGAATTTACAAAGAACTAAAACAGATTTACAAGAAAAAAAAAATCCATTCAAAAGTGGGCGAAGGGGGCCGGGCTTGGTGGCTCACGCCTGTAATCCCAGGACTTTGGGAGGCTGAGGCAGGTGGATCACGAGGTCAAGAGGTCGAGACCATCCTGGCCAACACCGGGAAACCCCGTCTCTACTAAAAATACAAAAATTAGCTGGGCGTGGTGGCATGCGCCTGTAGTTCCAGCTACTCAGGAGGCTGAGGCTGAAGAATCACTTGAACCCATGAGGCTGAGGTTGCAGTGAGCCAAGACTGCACCACTGTGCTCCAGCCTGGCGACAGAGCAAGACCCCGCCTCAAGAAAAAAAAAGTGGGAGACGGACATGAACAGACACTTTTCAAAAGAAGACATTTATGAGGCCAACTAACTTATGAAAAAATGCTCATCATCACTGGTCATTAGAGAAATGCAAATCAAAACCACATTGAGATACCATCTCATTGCCAGTTAGAAATGCATTCATTAAAAAATCTGGAGACAACAGATGCTGGAGAGGATGTGGAGAAATAGGAACGCTCTTACACTGTTGGTGGGATTGTAAATTAGTTCAACCATTGTGAAAGACAGTGTGGCAATTCCTCAAGAATCTACAGAGAGAAATACCATTTGACCCAGCAATCCCATTAGTGGGTATATATCCAAAGAATTATAAATTGTTCTGTTATAAAGACACATGCACATGTGTGTTGATTGTGGCACTGTTTACAATAGTAAGGACCTGGAACCAACCCAAATGCCCATCGATGATAGACTGGACAAGTAAAATGTGGCACTTGTACACCATGGAATACTATGCAGCAATAGAAAAGGATGAGTTCATGTCCTTTGTAGGGACATGGATGAATCTGGAAACCATCATTCCCAGCAAACTGACACAAGGACAGAAAAACAAACAACACGTTTTCACTCATAGGTGGGTGTTGAACAATACTGGACACAGGGAGGGGAACATCACACACTGGGGTCTGTTGTGGGGGAATAGGGGAGTGACAGCAGTGGGTAGGGAGGTTGGGGAGGGATAACATGGGGAGAAATGCTAGATATAGGTGACGGGGGGATGGTGGCAGCAAACCGCATTGCCATGTATGTACCTATGCAACAATCCTGCATGTTTTGCACATGTACCCTAGAACCTCAAGTGCAATAAGATGTATTTTTTAAAAAAATTCAATGATGGTTGTATGTCACAGGAACTCATAAGACAATGGAAAAAGCTGTCAATGGCCAAAGGTGGAACAATATGAGCAACAAAATAAATAATGCAGTATTGGATTATGGCCCTACATGTAAAATAAATATCCCAGAATCCATACTGATATAAATAAATGATTGAATAAACAAATGAATAAATGTGGAACAATAGACAAATCTCTTACTCATAAAAATTCCCAATAATTTATGTAGCTCAAGGAAAAGGAATGAATTTAATTCTCTACCCTTTATGGTAGTGAGTTCCTTCCAAAGAGTAACAACCATCTAGAAATGAGGAAATAAGAGTAACCTTACAGTGGAGAATCCTGATAAATACTACCTCAGCCAAGTGATCAAGATCAACATAAACAATAAGTCATGTTGATAATATTTAACCGTGATATGATGTGATAAGAATTGCACTTTTGTGTTTTTCCTCCCAATAATCCAAAACTCACTCTAATCATGAAAAAAAATCAGATTAATTCCATGCAGGAGAAGAACCTGTGGCATGGCAAGAATGTTGTTATCTTAAAGTAAAACTACCACAGTGACTGATATTTGACCTCCACATCCCAAGGTGCTCTGCAGCAAGATCTTCAAACGATGAATGCAGCATAGATAACCCTTCGTAAAGATGTTTATCAAGGCCAGGCACAGTGGTTCACGTCTGTAATCCCAGCACTTTGGGAGGCTGAGGTGAGTGGATCACCTGAGTTCAGGAGTTTGAGACAAGCCTGGCCAATATGGTAAAACCTCATCTCTACTAATAATACAAAATTCAGCCAGGAGTGGTGTCCCAGGCCTGTAATCCCAGCTACTCAAGAGGCTAGGGCAGGAGAATTGCTTGAACCCGGGAGGTGGAGGTTACAGTGAGCTAAGACTGTGCCGTTACACTCCAGCCTGGGTGACAGAGTAAAACTTAATCTCAGAAAAAAAAAAGATATTTGTCTATCCCTGTGGTCATGAGTTTATCAAGAAAGCCTGAAAACATGGGCTAGCTGCCTGTGTTTTATCCTAAAAGCTTGCTGTATAAAGGATATTTTTTGGAGGGCAGGAGCGGAGATCCACCATCTTGCAGCTGCCTGAGACATGGCTTCTCTTTGTAAGTCTCTATTAAGGATTTCTTTCTGAGAAACTGGATTTCTCAGGTTTTCTTCATCTTCTCAGTTCCCTTAGCCTTGTGGGAATATGTTTGCATAAATCTGATCACTGCAGAACATCCCAATTAAAGGACTTTCTACAAAAGAGAAGACCAGCATTTTACAACACTGTCAAGGTCATCAAAACCAAGAAACATACCAGAAATTGTCACAACCAAGAGGAACCTAAGAACACACAACAACTAAGTGTTACTTCTGAATGAGGTTCTAGAACAGAAAAAGATACTAGTTAAAAACTAAGGAGATGTGAATAAAGTATGGACTTCAGTTAGTAATCATATATCAATATTGGTTCAGTAATTGTGACAAATGCATCATATTAATGGGAGATATTAATAAAGGAAGCTGGGTTTGGGATAGATCAAAGTTTTGCAACTTTTCTGTAAACCTGAAACCATTATAATGTAAATAGTTTTCTTAAATACATCTGTATGCATTTTGGGCACATACACAAAATATTCCAGATTTAAAGATGGAGGCAGGAAAAAACTAGCAGCAAGCGTAAGAATCCAAGAATAAATAGAATGTCTCAGTATTTTGACCCCTCCTTTTCCCCCTTTGCAGCAGATCAACCATCATCACCACCTGAACATACTTACTATTTGTTGCATGACATAAACAGTCAGGTGGAATGGTCATTATTCCTTTATCCAGTCTGGTCCCACGGAAATCTCTGACTTTCATTTGAAATACATCATCCCAAAGCATCTCAAGTGATTTTGACTGTAGGTAAGGCACACTGATGACACAGATGTGTGGCAGCTAGATGCCCTGATGGCTGGCTGGGTACAACAGCGAATCCATAGCATGCAAAGGTACCAGGCCAGATCACCTCCAGAGGGGTTCAGAGGACGTTTCCTTTCCTTATAGAGGGTGAAGGTTGGATGTGGACCTAGTAGTACTGCTTAAGTAAGCAGTAAAGGCGGGAGGACAGACGCAGCTCGTGGGGGACAGATGGGCACAGGATGTTCAATGTTCCCCTAAATTCCTACAAGTCTCTTCTAAATGTAATAAACCTGAGCCCCATGAGTAGGGCCCCCAGGATAGATCTAAGATGACATAATTTCATCTGGTCTAAAGTGCATTTCCCCTTCAATTATCTCTTGATCTTTAATAAGGTAAAGGCACTAAGAGGAGATTTCTAGACATAAAGGTTTCATCATCAAAATTTTAGGAGAAATACAACAGGTTCCAATTCCTCTGGTGGAAGTTGATAACCCTGAGAAATAGCTTCAACTCTGTTTAAGCCATTCTCAAACACAATCTACTCCTTCGTCCCCTCCTTGGTCGATGTGTATCTCTATTATAGCACATTCTCCATCAGACTGTGCTCTTAGTGCTCAGTGTCTTGAGGACTCTCTGATTTATTCACTTTGGATTCCCACACCAGCTCTGAGAGAGTGGCTGCTGACTGTGAAGGCAGAGTGAGTTAAGTCCTCCTGCCTCTCAGGAGCTTGAGCCTGATGCTTAGGGATGAGAATGCATTGATCATGACCTATGGGATGTCAGACAGCGCTACAAGGTGCAAATGGCTTACACCAGATTGACTCATTCGGTGCATATGCTGTTTCTGGCGTCCCTGATCCTGTAGCAGAGAAATCTGCACAGCATCTCATTTCAAGAGACACTGCTGCAGGATGAGGCCATATGACATTCCCAGGGAGAGAAGATCGCATCAAGCTACAGTGCAGACTTATGAAAAGTCCCTTTTCTCCCTGGGCTTGACAGGAAGGCAGAGTTATTGCTAAATCAGACCATAGATCAGGAGGCTGACATTCCCAATGTCAGCATCCTGAGGAATAATTTCTACTCTGTCACCAAAGAAATGATGCTGTTAGCCTTTTCTTGGAAAGCAGACATTTTTAAGGATTTTCCCAAATGCATGGCTGAGCCATTCTTACCATTGTGCCCTTCAATTAGTTCCTTCTCAAGGTGTTTTTGAACCAAACTTTCTGTGTTATTACTGTCCCTGAGAAGCAGCATTAACACAGAAAGCTGCCTTCCAAAATAGAGACATCATCCTCCTCTCAGGTTGAAAGAAAAGGTAAGGTCAAGGAAGGAGGGTTTACCATCATAAGTATTACCCAATACATTAGCTCCTCTCTTTGTATCCCCTGTGTGCCTATACATAATCAATTTGGATTTATTAAATCAGATACAACAGTTTATGTCACTGCAAAGTGAACACATTATTTGGTTTTGAGGAAGCACAGACCTTCCCTCCTGGAGTGTCATATCTCCTTTGACATTCCATTGCACTCTTTAAGAAGTAATGGGCAGGAATGTTATCATAACATCAGGAGGGCTGTTTCAAAGTGGAGCCTGAAGATTTTGCGGTGCCATTTCCATTAACAGTGATGACAGGCATGTAACTAAGTCCCTGCTTGCTGTGCTGCAAATTTTCCGCAGAGCCTGCGGTGGGAATGGGGATCGCTGAGTGAGTCTGACATTTATCACATACAGGGCACTGTTTCAGGTGTGAACTCCTGTGGGTTAAAAGAATTTCTGATGAAATCAGGAAGGGATGACGGTCAGCAGGATGGTGCCTCCTGTTCTGACTTTCAGGGATCTTCAGTCCAGAGCCATTTTCTGTCTTTTAAGGAAAAAAAAGAGAGAGAGAGAGAAAAGACCAATGCCCGGGGCTCTCTGCCTAGGCTCTTGGTGTCTCCATTGAAGGAAGCCTGAGAAGAGCAGGGAGAATGAGGGTTCCCAGGAGCCTGCTCATCACAGCTAATGCTTCCAGAGACAAGAGGCTGCCTGACCAGGACAGGAGATGAGCCCCCACCGCAGTCCTTAGCAACCTTCTCCCGGCTCAGGACCTATGGAGACGAGCTGGTTCCTGGCCTGCCTGTGGACTGCCCTCTCTAACATCCAGGAGGTGCTCTGTGAAGGCAGCCACCATGTTGGACTTCATCCTGGAAGGGAGGCCAAATCTCTGCTCAAAGATGCCAAACATTGCTGTGGTTCTGCTCTTTCACTTCTCAGTCTCCAAGTCCTGAAGTTTTGCAGGGACAAATTCCCCTTTTCAAATGCCCCTCCACTCTCCATCGCTTCTCTTTCTCCACCTACCCCAGTCTAGACTTGTTTATTTCTTTTCACTTAAGGAAACTGCCCCACAAGTATTTTACAGACGTGTATAGGTTGGACTTTATGTCCTGAGTCTTCAAATCTTGAAAGTTCATTTTGCAATTTGCCATTGCAAATCCTTAGATTTCAAAAGGATTTATCTCTGACCTGAAGAAAGTGAGCTGCCATTGACAGCAGTGAAGTTTTCTTCCCGGTCATGCTGTGCGTCCCATGAAATGAGGAACAGCTTGGTCCGGGGGCAGCTGGACTGTTTGCATGGACCCTGACTGAACACAAAGAGGCACAATAGAGTGTCAGCAACTAAAAAGTGCTGGATCTCTCAGGCTTTGTGCTGTCCCTTGGCTTAAAAGTCACAGCCACTGTCTTGTGATCCCATTCTTGGACAAGGCCGAGACTTCCCCAAATTTCCCCAGACCTTCCCCAAGAAAGGAATAGTTTGATCAGCCATTACTCTTCTGCATCATTGCTTATTTCATTTGCAGGTGGCTTTCTCAATAAAACATTATTACCATATCATGGTTTAAAACATGGCTCCAAAACCCTTTGACGTTCTTCTCTGGGCTTGGTGACTGCCTGAACAGTATTTTGCAGAAGTAATGCTGGGCCAAGATCGAGGTCTACACCTTAAGAAACCAGCAGCTCCCACTCTGGCCTTAGGAGGTTCACTCGTGAGCCCAGGTACCATGTCATGAGGATGCACAAGGCACTCCGTGGTAAGCCCATGTGGATGGGAGCTGATGGTCAGCACCCACCTGCCAGATACGGGAATGAGCTACCGTGGGAATCCACCCAGTTGAGCCACCCCAATTAACTAGTGGCTGATTAAGGCTGGGTGGGTGAGGGTTGGGGGTGGAATGCTAATTGGTAGGGGATTTTTCTGGGGGAGATGAAAATGCTCTAAATTTAGATTGTGGCGATGGTTGCACAGTTCTATGAGTGTATTGAAATAATTGCATCATACCTTTTAAATTGGTGGCTTATATCTCAACAGGAAAATTAAAATTACAAAATATATTTTTAAAAGGAGGAAGAAAAGAGTGAGCCAAACCTTAACAATTGTTAAATTGTAGTAGGAGGACCAAAGAGTCCTGGGACTTCTGCCCCTTTTCAAATGATCAAAAATGCCTGTAACCTATTAGCTGTTAGCTAATTTCCTATTTTCTAAAATGAATATCTCTTGCTTGTATAATGGGGAATGATTTTTCTTCCAAAGAGAATCAATTTTTACTCTGCTTGAACATCATAATGCCTTTTAAAGTAATCTACATGGTAAAAAGATATTTAAGCCTGTGTAAAGACATTAAACATATATATATTAAACATGCACATGTATAATATTATTTTTTAATCAAACTAGGAGCCATCCCAGAATGCTCCTTAAAAACAATCAAAAAGCCGTACTCCTGGGCAAAGTATACACACTCCTAGAAGAGTTTTTGCTCGTGGGTTACTAAGGGTGAATCCTAGTGCCATGTGAAGATTCCTGTCCTGTCAGGAACCGCTGAGAGTTATGGCTGGTCTTTGCCATCTCCACTGTCCCAGCAGTCTTTCATTTACAAACGTGATGGAGACACTGACGTTCCCAGGCTATGCCAACGCCCTGCCTAACTTGGCGCAAGCACAAGTCTCTGGAGAAACCATCCCAGTGCAGGGTCGGCCCATGGAGACAGCAGCACCAAGACCACCACGAAATTGCAATGTCCTGGAGGGCGCCTTTGCCTGAAGAGTCTGCTGCTGCATGGTCACCACGACATTGCAATGTCCTGGAGGGCGCCTTTGCCTGAAGAGTCTGCTGCTGCATGGTCACCACGACATTGCAATGTCCTGGAGGGCGCCTTTGCCTGAAGAGTCTGCTGCTGCATGGTCACCACG
>PVKP010021798.1:0-38592 GCA_004027715.1 Plecturocebus donacophilus
CCACAATCCCGAGCTGCTGCTACGCGGCCATTTTGGATCTCTCTCCGCCCAGTGATGAAGTTTTTCGGTTTCTTAGTTATCCTTTGGCGGACGCCGGTTCCCCTCAGAGCCAGACCTTCCCGGGTTCTCTGTGCTTGCTGTGAAACTCTCAGTCCTCGGCGCTTCCAATTGCTGTTTTCCTTGTGGGGATGGGACCAGCCGAGCCCGTCTGTCCCGTTTACTGTGCACTGGGAAGCGCCGCGCCGGGCGCCGGCAAAAGAGCCGCACGGGCCAAAAGAGTCGCGCTGGCGACCTGTGTGGCTTCTCTGCCGGGAGTCTCGGGGTCTGTGGGCAACAAAAATTCGTCGGAAACTGCGGCGTCCTCTGGTTCTCTGCACTTTCACTGGGAGCCACATTCCCGAGCTGTTGCTAGTCGGCCATCTTGGATCTCTCTCCCCTAGAATTAATTTTCTTATTGTAACTACTTGTGTTGGAAACTTATATAATAAATATTAAGGCTTTCTTATCCCATAATATAAGAAATTACAGCTATTCATTTCACTTTGAGAATTGCTTTAGCTACATTGTACAAATTTGGATATATTATACTTTCAGTATCATTTATTGTCAAATTTTTTAAATTTTCAATGTAATTTCTTCTTTGAACTACATGAAATTTAGAAGCATCTTTAACGATTTTTAAATATTTGAAACTTTTTGAGATATTGTTATTGATTTCTAATTTAATTTCTCATTGTCAAGATATATTCTTTCTGTGATTTCAGTTATTTTAATTTATTGATACATATTTTATGGTCCAACATGTGGCATATCTTAGCAAATGTCTCATATGCATTTGAAACAGATTAGTATTATGCTGCTGTTGAATTAATATTCTGGAAACACCTATTAAACTAGGCTGATAGAGTCTACTATGTCTTTACTAAGAGATAATTTTTCTTATTTATTAACTCATGAGAAAGGATTATTAAAATCTTAAACTAAAATTAAGATTTAATTTTTTAAATTCTGTCTTCATGCATTTTGAAGTTCTGTTACTAAGTGCCTATACATTCAGGATTATTTCATCTTCTTGATGAATTGACCCTTTCATCATTGTAAAATGACCTACTTTATTTATGGTAATACTCTGTCTTGAGGTCTACTTTGTACATTTTATAGCTATAACTGCATTCACAGATATAGTGAATTCATAGCATATTGTTTTTCATCCTTTATTTTCACCTGGTCTGTTTCTTTTTATCTAAAGTTTATAAAGAGCTTATAGCTGGTTCTTCCTTAAAAAAATAATTTCAATTTTTATTTTAGATTCATAGGGTATATATGCAGGTGTGTTATGCAGATACCTTGTATGATGCTGAGATTTGAGGTACAAATGATCTTTTCAGCCAGGTGTGAGTATAATACCCAATAGGCAGTTTTTCTACCCTTGCCCCACTTTCTCTGTACCCCCTAGAGGTCCCAGTGTCTTTTGTTCCCCCCTTTATATCCACGTGTGCACAATCTTTAGGTTCCACTTATAAGTGAGGACGTGGTATTTAGCTCTCTTTCTGAGTTAATTCACTTAGGCTAATGGCCTCCAGTTGTAGCCATCTTGCTGCAAGGGACATGTTTTTGTTCTTTTTATGGCTGTTTAGTATTCTACGGTGTATATGTACCACATTTTACTTATCCAATCTACTGTTGATGGGCTCCTAGGTGGATTCTTTGCCTTTTCTGTCATGCATAGTGGTGTGATGAGCACATGAGTGCATGTGGCTTTTTTGTAGGTGGTTCTGTTTTCATTTGGTTACAATGGGATTGCTGGGTTGAATGGTTTCTGTTTCAAGTTCTCCCAGTAGTCTCCAAACTGCTTTCCCCAGTGGCTGAATTAATTTACAATGACACCAACAATGTATAAGCATTTCTTTTCTCTGACGCTTCATCGGCATCTGTCTTTTTTTGACTTTTTAGTAATAGTTATTCTGACTGGTGTTAGATGGCATCTCATTGTGGTTTGGATTTGCATTTCTTTGATGATTAGTGATGTTGAACATTTTTTCATGTTTGTTGGTTGCTTGTATGTATTCTTTTGAGAAATGTCTGCTCGTGTCTTTTGTCCACTTTTTAATGGGGTTGTTTTTAGCTTGTTGAATTGATCAAAATTTTGTCCACTCTTTAATGAGGCTATTTGTTTTTAGCTTATTGAACTGATCAAATTCCTTATAGATTCTGAATATTAGACCTTTGTTGGATGCACAGTCTGTGAATATATTCTCTCATTCTGTAGGTGGTCTGTTTACTCTGTTGGTAATTTCTTTTGCTGTGCAGAACCTCTTTAAGTAGGTGTCACTTGGCAGATTTGATCTTGCTGCAATTGCTTTTGAAGACTTAGTCATAAATTATTTTCCAATACCAATATCCAGAGTAGTATTTCCTAGGTTTTCTTCTAGAATTCTTATAGTTTAAGGTCTTACATTTAAATCTTTAACTCATCTAGAGTTAATTTTTGTGTATGGTGAAAAGTAAGCGTTCCGTTCCATTTTCTCCATATGGCTAGCCTACTATCCTAGTACTATTTATTTAATAGGGAGTCCTTTCCCCATTGTTTATTTTTGTCAACTTTTTTGTCAAAGATCAGATGGCTGTAGATTGAGGCTTTATTTCTAGGATCTGTATTTTGTTCCATTGGTATACATGTCTGTTTTGTACAAAAATCAGTAGCATTTCTATATACCAATACCATTCAAGCTGAGAGCCAAATCAAGAATGCAATTCCATTTACAATGGCCACACACACAAAATAAAATACCTAGGAAGACATCTAACAAAGGAGGCAAAAGATCTCTGCAAGGAGAACTACAAAATGCTCCTGAAAGAAATAATAGATGACACAAAGAAATAGAAAAACATTCCATGCTCATGGATTGGAAGAACCAATACCATTAAATGGCCATACTGCTCAAAGCAATCTACAGATGCAAGGCTATTCCTATCAAACTACTGACATTTCTTACAGAATTTGAAAAAACCCTATTTTTAAATTCATATGGAATTTTTAAAAAGCCTGAATAGCCAAAATGATCTTAAGCAAAAAGAGCAAAGCCAAAGTCATCACATTTTTCCACTCCAAACTAAGCTATAAGGCAACAGTAACAAAAACAGCATAATACTAGTACAAAGTCAGACAAATAGATTTACAGTTGCTTCTTGACTTTATTATCTAGTCTGATAATTTCTGAATTTCTGCCTGTTTACAGAGTTAATAGGAATGTTTACTCCATTTGGATTTAATGTAATTATTGATATTGCTCATATTTGTCTTTGTTTTTGTACTGTTTATCTTTCTCTTTATTTTCTTCCAATTACTGTGCTCCTATTCTTTATTATCTTTTTCCTCTTTCTGTTTTTTTATTTTTAACTTGGATTGAGTATTAGCTATTTTGCTATGTGTCTTTGTTTTTTATTTTCCTAAATAGGTGCTTTAGGGATTCAGATATTCACCCTTTAGTTTTCAGTTTTATTTTAATCAATATCAGAATATTTTATCTATAAGGATCCTGTCACAGAATAATTGAACCTAAATTTTCTCTCAGCCTTTGTACTATTATTGCCATATATTTTACTTCTACAATACGTCCTGCTATATGATATTTTTTCTTTTTTTTTAAACATTCAAGTGACTTTCTGAGATTTCAAAAAGTGAAAGATAAGATTCTCTATAGTTACCAACATGTTTTGCATGACCAGTGCTCCTCACTCCTTGATGACTCAGATTTCAAGATTGTGGTATTCTTTTGTCAGCATAAGGAATATCTCTAGTTTTCCTTGTACTGTGGATTGCTTGATGATACATTTTCTCAGATTTTGTTTCCCTGAAATTGTATTTTCTTTAACTCAACATTTTTATTGGATAGAAAATATTTGGTTGAAAGTTATGGGGCTTTTTGTTTACTGGTTTTATACTGTTTTTCTTTCTTTTCAGTAATTCAAAACATCTTTTTCCATGACTTTCTTATGTCTGATTTTTTCTTATTATTTTGTTTTATGTAAAGTTTCTTCTTCTTCTTTTGTCTCTTTTACTATTTTTAAATTTCTCTTTAGTTTTAAGAAGTTTCAGCATGACATGGTTAGATGTGGTTAGGTCTAGTTTTCTCACTGTTTATTGCTTTTGGAATTTACTGAGATTCTTGGATATGTAAATTACTGTTTCTGATGAACTTCAGAAAATATCTGGCTAATATCTATGCTAATATGTAATTTTAAAATTCCATTATCTCCCTCTTCTCTCTATGGGTCACCAACTGCAAATATGTTGTGGTTTTATAATGACACATAGTTTATTGAGGCTTTGCTAATTTTTTTTCTCTCCCCGATTCACTTATATTAACCTTTCTTATAGAATGTGTATTTGACTTAACATGTATCTCCTAATATGCTCTTTTAAAAAATGTATTATACTCATTTTTGTGTGGATCCTTAAACAAGTTTATAATTATTTTTCAATTTTTTCTGCCTATCCTCGATAACATATAATTTTGATTTTATTCATTTTTTTCATGATTATGGCTCATATTTTCCTATTTCTTCACCTGTCTAGTAAATTGCTTTAAACACTGTGATATTGTGACTGACACAAAGAAATTCTGAATTCTGCTATTTTCTTTGGAAGAATGTTGATTTTATTCTCTTGGGCATTTAAATTGCTAGCATATCACCTTACATTTGTGGAGGCTTTTATTTATTTGTTTATTTATTTTAGAGCAGATCTAGTTCCATTTAGTCTCAGTCCTAGGGTAAACCATTGAGTCTTGGATGTAGATTGTGCTTCTCATATGTGATCTTTCGAGGGCATCAATGAAAAACCTGATGCATTTGCCAAGGAAGGTACTCTGCCTGTGAGGGACTGCACTATAATTTCTGTCTCCCTGCTATGGGCAACCACTGAAATCTCTGTTCTACTATTATGGCACTGTACCTGTTGCATCCACTCTGGGCTTCTTGGAGTCTCAGCCCACAAGCATAGTTGAGGTGTAAGATAAAAATGTGAAAAACGTTTTCCTCTCTTACTTGGTTCAGGGCTCATTTCTTGGATTTCCTCCTAGGTGTCTAGTCACTGTAGCATTATGAAACTCCAACTTATACTCTTTTAAGTCTGCAACTTTCTGTTCGATCTCTGGTTGCTACATGATATGTAGACCAGTTACTGTTCTCAGTAGTAAAGGCATGTTGTTTTGGTTAGCACTTGGTACATTTGACCCTTGACTTCAGGGGTCAAATATCTTCCAGGATTGTCTATTTTTATTTATTTTCCATGTCTGTAAGTAGTTTTTTAAAAATGTATTTCGCCTGGAGTTTGCAATTATTATCAGAAGGGCAGTTGGCAAATCCAAGCTACTCAATATTATAGGAAACCATAAATAGTTACTTTATTTTTAGAAAATATTATTTTTAAATGATTATGTTCCAGACTTTGATCTAAGTACTGGAAACACATTAGAAAACTGTAGACTAGCTCAGAGTGGTGGAAATATAGATGGTGAAAGCAGATTCTAGACATATTTTTAAGGTAGTTGTTAAAAGATTCTAACAAATAGATTGCATATGAGCCTAAGAAAAATGAGAGAGCTTTAGTTTTGTACATGTTCCATTTGGGATGTCTGCTAGACTTCTAAATGGAGAGGGGTGGACATTTGCATAAACATATGTAACTTTTAGAGGAATGTTTCAACTTGAGATATTAACGTGGTAACTGTCAGTGAATAGGTAGAATACAATGTTCTTGCATGGAATAAGCTTACCAAGAGAATTAATGGAGATAGAGAAGACCGAAGACTACAAACTGGGGAACTAGTGTTAAGAGATTGAAGAGAACTTGAAGCAGGCAATGACGTAAAATGAATATCCATAAAACAGAGTATCCTGGAGGCCAAATAAAGAAAGGAAGATGAAGTGTCACACTGTGTCAAACAGTGCTTATGGTTTAATGAAGTCGAAGAGTGAGAAGTGGCAACTGGATTTAGCAATGTGGAGGTCATTAATGACCTCAATCAGAAACATTTTTGTAACATGATGGAGAAAAAGAAATATGCGTTGGGTATGTTTAAGAGAAAATTGAAAGAGGAAAAATTAGAGAGAGTGAATACAGACAGATCTTTATAGGATTGCTTTCTCTAATGAGGAGTACATTAATGATGCAATAATCTGGGGAAATGTGTTTAAGGAAATGTTAATTTATCAAAGCCACATCTATACAGCATTTTTCCTTCCATCTGTATTTATGTTTGTATACACAAATATACCCATTCTCAGGTATAAACATGTTTACATGTATAAACTGAAGAAAAAAATTCTATGCTAAATGAGATAATCTAGTAAGGAGAGGATGATTGATGATGAAGGAAAGAAAGGGGAAGAATGTTGTTTCTACATCAATTACCTCGAATATGTAAGAAGAGATGAGGTCTACTACTCAATAAAATTTCCTTACAAAAGACTTCTGATTTTTATTTTATCATTACAGAAACAAAGGGAGGGAATATAGAACAGAAGTAGGTATGTAGGTAGACATAGTGGCAGGCACTGTGGAAATTCTTATCTAATTTCTCATAATTTTATCAGGCGCATTGGATACAAAATCAAAAGCTGCATGTGAAGATGAAAAAAGCAGGTTTGGGAGTTTTGAAAAGAGAGTAAAAAGCATCTTATTAGGCATCTAAGTGTGTAGAAGAGTGCATGGGATAAAAAAATATAGGAGGTTTACATGACATCATCAGGAACTTATCTGAAACATGTTAACATGGGCTTAAAATGCATCAAGTTGGCATCAATGTTTCGTTCCAGCCCTGTTTAGCAGCTTTAGAATAGAAAAAAAAATGTATACAGGGAATTATAGTTTATCAGATTTAGTGCTTAGCCATACAATAAAAGGATAAAAAAGTGTAAACGTGAGAATAGTGGTAATCCATGGAATTTAGTCTCCTAGAGAAGAGTCTGAGAATGTACAGAAGGATGGAAACATAATTAAATCATTTCATCATTAATTTTTAAGTTGCAATATGGTTGAAGAATTAGTAGAATCTGAGTACTACAGAGAGTGAACTGAAAATTAGCAGATGGTAGCCATAAAATGGGTGATTTTGAGATTAATGAAGGTTTACAATGAGTGGTACTAATGTATTTAGAATATGGCCACGGGACCTGACATGTCAAGTTGCCAGAAGAGTCACTCACTGTGTATTGAAATCATCCAAAATCAATACAGGTGTAGATTAAAAAGAAGATTCAAAGCTGAGTTAGGTAGTTTGAGAAGGTAGATGACAGAGGGTTGATCTGAAAAAGATATTAAGGAGAAGGAAGGACACCTATCCCAACTCTATACAGAACAGTATACATGTTGTAGAAAAATATACCTCTACTAATTGAGGGAACTGCAGGAAAATCAGCATCCAGAAAGGAAATCCATATTTCTATTTAGGTGAGCTTATGAACAGAGCTAATCCACTCAAATTCTCCCCCAACCTCGTATTCTTTGTTGGGAAGTGATGTCTGTGTCCTGTAGGCTACCATGACATTTTATGTCCAATGTTTAAATGTATTTATTGGTTTCTACATGTCATTCTAAAGTTTATATAGAGATTGATTTACTTTCTCCCCAAGATATACATTGGGATGAAATTTGGGTACAGATAGTTTTTCTGCGAAGTGGTATCAAAAGGAGAAGTAAGTGAGTGGCAAATGTCAGATAGGGAAAGGGAAAAGTCTGAGATTTTGCATTAATAACTGGAATACTGCTATTCAGTTTTGCTGGGTATCCCTTAAAGAACTATGTAGAATCACCTGACAATTATCACATCCAGAGGTGAGAAAACTTGGGCATTTATCCACTGAGTTTCATCTAACATTTGGTTGAAGGTTTGACATTTTCTGATGGGTAAAGCAAACCCTCAGGCAGATAGCAGTGAGATGCAGTCACTCAAGATGGAAAGCTATCAGAATCCCAGAAAATGTTCACCAAAGCAGTGATTAAAGCTAGATGTGGGCTGATGGCTTTAATCTGGAAATATTCTGGATCGGAGAGCAGAATTTTTTTTTTAAATCCCACAACTTACACCAAACTGATCTATTCATCCCACATATTGGATCCACTTTGTTGACCTGATAGTCCAAGATGATAAAGGTCATCCACAATCTCTTAAAAAGACCTACAATGTGAAGATAGATGGAATAAACTGCTGTTTCAAAAGCTTCATTCCCAAGGCCCAAATTGATTTTCATCAATTTCCTTTTCTGTCACTCATTATGATTTTCTGTTTTATCTTTATATTGAACAATACAGTGATCCTAAAAACTCATCCATCTATAAAGGGTTATAGCCCTGGTTAGTTTACACTAGTCATGCTATTGTCCATTTACTGCTGGAATGGACCAGCAGGCATGGAAGCACTAAGAGAAATCCTAGCAAATCACCCATGTTTCAAACATGTTCCTCTCTGCCCCCATTTCAGAGAACGAATCCCACTCCTCATGATAACTGGGACAGTTACCCCCAACTGTGTAATGCTTTTACTAAATTGACAAGGAATGCATTTATGGTGGCCCACTGGCTGTGCTGAGAAACTTTTAATTGTGGTCTGTCCTCTGTAGAACCTGGCTCATATGGGAAACCTGTGGTTGGTGCTACTATTTGGTGAAGTTTATAGTAATATACCAACATCTGCTCTTATTCATCTGGGTTTTGCAAGGGCCATTCCAGTAAATTAAATGAAGATGGCGTAGACCCACTTTATATCCTTTAAGTCTTCTAGAGTAGCACCGATTGATGAAATTTCAGCTGGGATCTTTTACTATTTCTGACTTGCTTTCTTGGCCTGGGGTGGCAGATAATTTGGGGGCTTCTCCTTGGCCTTTTACAGCATGATTTTTACTCCTTAGTTCAGCTGCTAAGTCTATCCCAATTATAAACTCAAGACTGGGGAAATTACCACAAGATGAGTCTGTACATCCAGTGGAGTCATTGTGATATGAACTGGGACCATGACTCTACTTATTGTCTATCCACCATATACCATGATTTTAAAAGAGGACATTTTGAATCCCTTGGTATCACTATCAATTCATAATATAGATTCACAATATCTAGAAAAATCTATATATCTTCATTCACTCCAAAATATGGTTAGCGTACTCTAGTGTAATAGGTAGTGATGGCCTATTAAATGTTTAACAATCCAATTTTTGAGAAAAAATAGACAAAAACAATGAAACTTTTATTTATACCATTTGCTAATTTCCATGGTATAAACAGTTCTAATTAAATCTACCAACATCATGTCATTAGACATAAAGTTAGGCTGAGATGTGCACAATTTGCTCTTGATGCTAGTACAAGCACTGGTTACATGTTCCTTTGCAGAAGAAATGGGGAATTATATTTATTGCTTACATTTGCAGAGTGTCATAGGTTTCTTTATCAAGGTCATTCTATCTTCCTTTCCATTGTTAGCCTCAGACCAAAAATACAATGTGATCATGATTTTTTCACTGCAGCAGCTGACATAGCTTTCTGATGACTAGCTCTTAACTTTTTTTTTGGTTATAAAATCAAGAAATATGTTTGTGAGCTTCCCATTTATGTCAGTCCTAGAGACACCAGGATTTGCTGGCCATTACCACAAATCTCAGAGGTTCAAGGCCTTCTGAATGTTAACTTGACCTGACTTCCAATAATCTTCATCTGGTGGTGCTACAACTTGGTCTTATATTTTCTAGAAGTCTACCACCTATTGACAAAATGGATTCTACTTCCATAGCAGTTTCCCTAATCAAAAATAGCCTACAGAGCATGCCAACCAAAAAATAAAAGAATAAATACAATTGAGCTTATCAATACTTATTTATTTGTTTCTTAAAAGGAGTGCATTGGGCTCTCTTTGAAACCATAGTCATTCAATGGCTTTTCTATTTTCATTTAACATACTCTGGCTAATATGTTCATGACGTGGGCTTTCTGACTTCTTTCTCAGTACTTTGCCTATGTAGGTCTGATATATTCACCTTATTTTCCATCAGCTATCAGCATGCCTAAGCGTCAATGTTCCCTCCTTGCATCATGTTGGCTGGTTCTGTCTTGTCTAGGATATTAATTCCTCATGATGGACAAATATCCCATATCAATAAACTCAACTCTCCCTTATCCAGTCTTCTATTCTACATTCAAGATTCACCTCCACATTTTCTCTACATCTTCTCGGTAGATACTAGCCAATTCCTACTGTTCTTTTTTTGCTGAATAATCTATTTCTTCCAATATCTGCTCATATGGGCTATCCTAAGATATGATTCTAGTTACTGATATAGACATAATGAGAGGAGACGATCAAAATTTTTGGGAAAAAAAAAAGTACTCTCTTGGCAAAGATCTGTTTTAGGTTATGTCTGTGCAAGGTCTTAGGCAATGAGAATCTATTCTTTGGCAAGGGCAAAGAGGCTGTTTTCCAATCTGGAAGGTTCAGAGTAATTTAGAAATTTCACATACTCAGAGGCATCTACCCAGCTATATGCCTTCTAAGTCTTTGAATTTTACTCTATTGGGGGACTTAATTAGCATAAGAAACCTAATGGGACGAAATAGTAAGTCTCTTTTTCTTAGAGTAGCTGTATATCTGATATTGGATCTGATTTTCATTATGGTCTGCCCTCTGCCTGCTGGAGATAAGTAATTTCATGTTAGTTTCCTTCCTTATTACTTTCTTTAAGGAGCATTTTGACTTTTGAAAAAAGCATTACAACTTCTCTGTTGATAATGAATTGGTCCCTTCTGAGTTAAAAATACTCTAATGGTGGTCTTTCTGTATTTCGTGGAACACCCTGATTTGATAATGATTATACTAAGGCAGTGTTTTTTGTTTTTTGGGTTTTTTTTTTCTTTTGGCCTTTAGGGCATTTACCAAAATTCTTCCAATTTCAGCACCTTACAATTGCCGTTGTGTCCTTATATTTTATGTGCCAGTCCTTTCCCTTTCACTTGCATTTCACTCCAATTCACCACATGTGAAAGTCAGTAATTGTGATGTTTCAACATGACATGAGTTATCACCACCCCAAGGAGCAGCCATCAGGCCCTGGTTTTTATCTGGCTAGTAAACGTTCCTATTCCAAAATATTATCCTGAGGCTTACTGTCAGAACCCATCTCTGTCCCCTAAAGCAAATGACCAGATGGATTTAGGAGTAGGTAATGATTTCAATACCTGGAAGTACTGAAAGGCAGAATGGGGAAGTGAAATAGAAAGAGAGAAGTAAAGTATTCATCAATGAATGACCACTCCTGCGGGCTACTGAAGTCTTCTGGGTAACTTTGCTGAATGTGCTTCAGAGTTGTTTTACCAAGTAGTGGAGAAACTGCGGTATTCATCAGACAAGTCTCATCCTTCGTTGGTTAAGGTTTATCTCTGAATGCATTAATTTTCTGACATTTCCAGGATGCCCTGGCTGCAGGCTGAGAAAACTCCTTTGGTTCTGGATAAAGGCCATCAGGAAACCAGAGAGATGCAGCATTTGAGGGAGGAAATAGCATTCTACCTCAACTGAAGATGAATTTAGTTAAAACAAAGAAAGTGATGTGGCATGGGTGCATCAACAACTATCTGCAATAAGGATTTAATGAGATAAACTGTGTTAAATTTTGGAGGAGTGTCTTGTACCTAGTAAACAGTATTAGCACCATCATCAACCTCATCCACGTGATTTTTTACTGTTACCTGTGCTTTGACATTTTATCTTCTTTATTTTGACACAGACTCTAGAGTAAAATTTATTTTGTCTTCATCTATGTGTCTGTAAAAACACTTAGCCAAATTTTGGTATAGTGCTTAGTAATCATCATTTGAAAAAGTGACTGTGTTGATGGGAGCAGAATGAGGCAAGTACAACCAGTTTCTAGGACAATTATAATTTACAATAGTAACTGAGATTCCTAATAGTTTTCAAAAAATAAAGACTGATAAGTTGAAAAAGAAAGGGAGAGAAAACTATTAAACATGTATAAATAAAAGAAAATAAGGAGAGTTTGTATATGAAAAAGTTAAGTCATAGAATTTATTTTTGAGTTACTTATTATCTATGTCTCAGACTACATCCAGTAAGGATTTAATAATGTTGCTTATAATCAAAATCTCACATGAAATAAAAGTGTTAAATTTATTATAGAAAACATTTATCATAGGAAAAATTTATTGTAGAATAAACATGAGTCCAAAAAGAAGAGAATATGAATATATGAAAAATCTTAGGCCAATATAATTACTATTGTACAGTTTTTGCACTGGTTATCCAGCGATAGGGTCTGACTCTGTGTCCCCACCCAAATCTCACCTTCAATTATAATCCAAATTGTAATTGAAATTGTAATCCACACCTGATGGGGGAGAAAACACACAGGAGGTGATTAGATCACGAGGGTGGTTCTCCCATGTTCTCCTGATGGCAAATTCTCATGAGATCCAATGGTTTTATAAGGGGCCTTTCACCACTTTGCTCTGCACTTCTCTCTTCTGCTGCCATGTGAAGGACGTGTTTGCTTCCCCTTCCACAATGATTGTAAGTTTCCTGGGGTCTTCCCAGCCATGTAGAATTGTGAGTCAATGAAGCCTCTTTCCTTTATACATTACCCAGTCTTGGGATATTTCTTTACAGCAATGTGAAAACAAACTAATAGAGTAAATTGGTACCAGGTAATGGGACACTGCTATAAAGATAACCGACAGTGTGGAAGCAACTTTGGAACTGGGTAATAGGCAGAGGCTATAAGAGTTTGGAAGGCTTAGATGAAGACAGGAAAATGTGGAAAACTCAAACTTCTTAGAGGCTTGATGAATGGCTTTGACCAAAATGCTGATAGTGATATAGACAATTAAGTCCAGGCTGAGGTGGTCTCACATGGACATGAAGAACTTTTTGGGAGCAGGAGTAAAAGTCACTCTTGCTATGTGTTAGTGAAGAGACTGGTGACATTTTGCCCCTGCCCTTGAGATCTATGGAACTTTGAACTTGACAGAGTTGATTTAAGGTGTCTGGCAAAAGTTATTTCTAAGCAGTAAAGCATCCAACAGGTGACAGAGCATAAAAGTTTGGAAAATTTGCAGACTGGCCAATGTGGTAGAAAAGAGAAACCCATTTTCTGGGAAGAAAGTCAAGCCACTACAGAAATTTCATAAGTAATAAGGAGCCAAATGTTAATCACCAAGAAAATGGGGATAATGTCTCCAGGGTATGTCAGAGACTTTCACAGCAGCCCCTCCCATCGCGAGTCTGAGGCCTAGGAGGAAAACATGGTTTTATTGGCCAAGTACAGGATCCCTCTGCTGTGTGCAGCCTAGGAACTTGGTTCCTTGTGTCTCAGCTGCTCCAACCCTGGATAAAACGGACCAAGATATAGCTTGGGCCATGGTTTCAGAGGGTGCAAGCCCGAGCCTTGGCAGCTTCCATGTGGTATTGGTCTTGAGATGTGCAGAAGACAAAAGTTGAGATTTGGGAACCTCTGACTAGACTTCAGAGGATGTTTGGATATGCCTGGATGTCCAGGCAGAGGTGTGCTTGAGGGGTGGAATCCTCATAGAGAATCTCTGCTAGGTTAGTACAGAGAGGTAATGCAGGGTTAAAGCTTCCACACAGAGCCCCCACTGGGGCATGCCTTGTAGAACTGTGAGAAGCAGGCCACCATCCTCCAGACCTGAGAATGGGAGATCCTCTGGCAGCTTGCACTGTGTACCTGAAGAAAGCTACAGACACACAACACCAGCCTGTGAAAGCAGGCAGAAGGGAGCTGTACCCTGCAAAGCCACAGAGAAAGAGCTGCCCAAGACTATGAGAGGCCACTTCTTGCATCAGTGTGATCTGGATGTGAGACATGGAATCAAAGTAGATCATTTGGAACTTTAAGAATTAATGACTGTCCTATTAGATTTCAGGCTTTCCTGGGACCTCTAGCCCCTTTATTTTGGCCATTTTTTTCCATGTGGAATGAGTGCATTTATCCAATACCTGTATCCCCATTTTATCTTGAAAATAACTAACTTGCTTTCAATTTTATAGGTTTCTACACAGAAGACACTTGCTTTGTCTCAGATGAGATTATGGACTTGGACTTTGGGGTTGATACTGAAATGAGTTAAGACTTTGGGAAACAGTCAGGAAGGCATAACTGTGTTTTGAAATGTGAGAAAGATGAGATTTGGGAGGGCCCAGGGGCAAAATGATGTGGTCTAGCTCTGTGGCCCCACAAAAATCTCATCTTGAATTATAATCTGAATTGTTATCCCCATGTGATGAGGAAGAAACCTTATGGGAGGGGATTAGACCATCGGGATTTTTCCCCCATGCCATTCTTCTGATAGTGAGTTATCACAAGAGCTGATGGTTTTATAAGGGGCCTTTCCCCATTACACTCTGCACTTCTCTCTCCTACCTCTGTGTGAAGAAGGACGTATTTTCTTCCTCTCCTGTCATGATTGCAAGTCTCCTGAGGCCTCTTAAGACATGCAGAACTGTGAGGTAATTAGACCTCTTTCTTTTATAAACTACCCAGTCTTGGTTATTTCTTCATAGCAGCATGAAAATGAACTAATATATCCAGTGTCCAGGAAAACTAGGAATTAACTAGATAGGATAGCAAGCTATTATCAAAAGAACCAAACTATTGGGGGAATCTTGGTTTGAGACCTAGAGTTCCATTGGTAAAAAGTAAACTATTCGGTAAGTCACTGTATCCCACTCAGCCTCATTTTTCCATAGGTCATGAGGCTATTGGAATGGCAATGAAAAGAGTTAAACTCTGTAAAATATTTTAAGAGATATTTATTCTGAGCCAAATATGAGTGATCATGGCCCATGACACAGCTTTTGGGAGATGTTAAGAACATGTGCCCAGGGCCGTCAGAGAGCAGCTTATAGATTTTAGGGAGGCATGAAATATCAATCAAATACATTTAAGGAATACATTTGTTTGTTCCAGAAAAACAGGATAACTTAAAGCGATGCTTGGCAGGAGAGGGGGCTTCCAGGCTACAGGTAAATTTAAACATTTCCGGTTGACAATTGGTTGAGTTTTTGTCTAAGGACCTGGGATCAATAGAAAGGAAATATTCAGGCTAAGGTAAAAGATTGTAGAGACCAAGATTCTTTTGAAGTCTCATAGCTGCTGTCCTTAGAAACATTAGATGGCAAATATTTCCTATTCAGACCCTTTAAAAGGTGCTAGACTCTTAATCTATTCAGAATTGGAGTAGCCTGGAAGGAAAAGGTCTAGCTATATTAATAGGGGTTCTTTACAGATACTAATTTTTCCCCATAAAGGACAGCTTGCAAGGACGTTTCAAAATGTAACAAAAAACATATTTTGGTGGTAAAATATTTGCATTTTCTTCCTTGTCTCATAATGTTATGCCAGGCAGGCTGAAAAATAAGTCACAATATATGGAGCTAAATAAAACCCATCTGTTGAGAATTTATAACTTGTAGGTCATGACTCTCTGGACTTCTTAGAAATTTGGGCAAAATAAAACAAATCAGAGTTTAGTCCTCAGGAGTTAGCCTTTTTCAATATTTTTTTGGTAACTAATCACCCTGTTTCTCCAATAAAATATCTGCCAGATTATAATTTATCAATGGATAAAAACAGAGCTTGCAAGTTGAAGAGGACGTAGGGTTCTTACATCTCTTTTACACGTTGTGATAATCTCAACATCATATCCAAAGGTTCTCTAGAGTAGCATTGGTCTTTATGATACATAAGTTCTTCATTAATAATGATAAATAGTATATATTTAACCACTATTGAGAAATATGTCCACATCCAGGTGCAGTGGCTCAAGCCTGTAATCCCAATACTTTCGGAGGCCAAGGTGGGCAGATCACTTACGATCAAAAGCTGGAGGCCATCCTGATCAACATGTTGAAATCCTCTCTCTTCGAAAAATCCAAAAAAAAAGAAAAATAGCCGGGCATAGTGGTAGGTGACTATAATCTCAGCTACTCAGGAGGCTGAGGCAGGAGAATTGCCTGAACCCAGGAGACAGAGTTTGCAGTGAGCTGAGATGGCACCACTGCACTCCAGTCTAGGTGACAGAATGGGACTCTGTCTTAAAAATAAAAAATAAAAAGAGAGAGAGAGAGAGAGAGAGAGAAAGAGAACTATGTCCACAATATGTAATTTATTTATGTATCTCATCAGGAAATCAAGAGAATGTTGCGTAGAGCTCAAAACAAATGTCTTAGGTCTTATGCCAAGGGGAAGTGTATAATTGCAAAAGAGGCAGACATGCTTCTCAGATTGTTGGGGCTCACCATAAAGATGAAACATAGGCTAAGTAATTCAAACTGTGGTAAGAGCTAAAAAAATACCATGGATGCTCTTTACCACACTCTATCCAATATAGGCTACAAAAGAAAGATATATACAATTTTAAGCAGAATAATTTTAAGTTCAGCACTAGTAGCCTTTGTTCTCCATAAGTTAAAGCATAGCATTTTGTCAGTATAAAACAATTGCCCCACAGAATTTCTGGAAGTATTCAGAGTGAAAATCAGTTGGGATTAATGTTTACCATAATAAGTCAAGGTGTTTAGGGGTCAAGTAAGAAGACAAGTTTCTATCATCATAATCTTTCCAAAGCAAGCACCTACTTTACCAGTTCAGCTCTAATTAAAAAAGCACAGTGCCTGACACATCGTACTTAATAGGTTATGTCTGTTTCTGTTTTTGGTTTTCTTTAAATGAATAGTAGTTATTTTGAGAAATTGCAATTTGTGAAAATTAATATTGATGCAATTAAAAATTATGAGAGTCTAGGAAGAGGAAGTAAAGATAGCATGTTTACACAAATGAGCACATGAAGAGCTCTGAATCTCCAAATCCTTGATGTAAGGAGAGTAAAGAGCATATAATATACAGGCATCTGATGTGATAGGATTATCAAAGATCTGAGTAACCAGAAATATATATGTAATCATGTGCCACATAATGATATTTTGGTCAACAGACAGCATGTATGGCAGTGGCTTCATATGATTATAGTGGAGTTGAAAATTCTTATTACTTAATGACCTTGTAGCCATTTAATGTTGTAGCACAATGTATTACTCATATGTTTGTGGATATGCCAGAGTAAACAAACCTACTGTGCTGTCAGTCATATAAAAGTATAGCACATATAATTATGTGCACCACATAATGCTTGATAATGATAATAAACAACTATATTACTGGTTTATACACTTATTATACTATATTTTTATTGTTGTTTTAGATTATATTCTTTCAACACACACACACACGCGTGCACACACACACACACACACACACACACACACACACACACACATATATAAAGTTAACTGTAAACAGCCTCAGACAGGTCCTTCAGGAGGTATTCCAGAAGAAGGCACTGTTGTCATAGGAGATATAAGAGATGGTAGCTCCACACGTGCTATTGCCCCTGAAGACCTTCCAGTGAGACAAGATGTGGAGGTAGAAGACAGTGATGTTGATGATCCTGACGCTGCGTAGGCCTAAACTAATGTGTATGTCCAAGTCAACCAGACTGGAATGCAGTGACACGATCTTGGCTCACTGCAATCTTCACCTCCCAGGTTCAAGTGATTCTCCTGCCTCAGTCTCCAGTGTAGCAGGGATTACAGGCATGCACCACCACGTCCAGCTAATTTTTTTGTAATGTCAGTAAAGACACAATTTCTTCATGTTGGTCAGGCTGGTCTCAACCTCCTGATCTCAGGTGATCCACCTGCCTTGGTCTCCTAAAGTGCTAGGATTACAGGCTTGAGCCACCATGTCTGATCCATGTCTTAGATTTTAACAAAAAAAGTTTAAAAATTAAAAATTCAAAATCAAAAAAAGCTTATAGAAGGATATAGAGAAAGAAAAATATATACAGCTATACAGTATGCTTGTATTTCAAACTAAATGTTAGCACAGAAGAGTCAAAAAGTAAAAATATAAAAAGTTTATAAAGGAAAAATGGTACTGTGGGCTAAGGTTAATTTATTATTGAAGAAATATGTTTTATAAGTGTAGTTTAGTCTAAGTGTGCAGTGTTTGTAGTCTACAGCAGTGTACAGTGATGGCCTAGGATTTCACATTCACTCATCACTCACTCACAGACTCGCCCAGAGCAAATTCCATTCCTACAAATTCCATTCATGGTAAGTGCCCTATATAGGTATACCACTTTTTAGCTTTTATATTGCATTTCTACTGTACATTTTCTATGTTTAGATATGTTTCTATAAACAAATGCTTACCATTGCGTTATAACTCCCTACAATATTCAGTACAATAACCTGCTGTAGAGGTTTGTGACCTAGAAGCAATAGTCTATACCATAGCCTAAAAGTGTGGTAGGCTGTGCCTTGTAGGCTTGTGTGTACATACTCTATCATGTTTGTACAACAGCAAAATCCCCTGACAAATTTTTCAGAAAGTATCCCTGACATTAAGAGATGCATGACTCTGTGTGTGTGTGCATTTATAAATATATGCACACACATATATGTATGTATACATACTGTATATATAATACACACACACAAACATACATTCAAGGAACTCAAGGATGACTACACTCACTGTGACATAAACACCTAAAACTATTTTTTTAATATACAGTCACAAAATAATTACAAAGAAAGGCATGCACTCATATATAGCTAGATACCCAAATGCACACAGAAAAGCCAGGCATGTGGGCATTCATGACGGAGATGCGGAAGGAGTTTTGCCTCATTAATTTGCCCATTATTTCATGGACATTCATTGAGTGCCTACCCCATGTTACATATTGGAAAGCAGTGGAGGTTAAAATAGCAAGTGCCACAATCACCCCATTCTCAGTGCTGCTCTGCTGTTAGATGGAACCTTTATCAAGTGTCAGCAAGGGAACCTGGCATTTATCAGGGTGGGTGCTGTGCTCTGCTCTGCTGACAGGGTAGATTTAATACATGTCATCCCCACTGTGCTAAGATGTTTTAATGGCTTGCTCTTTCTTCTTTCCATCACCCAGGCAACTTCGTCTTTCTTTTCTCTTCAGTCCCTTTCTCCCCTCCCCCAATTCTTCCCGTTTTACATTTTGGGCTCCTCTTTGCACAAGCTGCCTATGTTTGTCACTTTGAAGGAGTCACTAATTCTGTTTCTGCATACCCATGGATGAATGTCGGAATTCACTAAATTATCCCTGATGTCTTACCCAGCTCTTAGTCCTATGCTAACATTGTAGAATTCTGATTTGAATTCTTCCTGAAAAGCAGAGCCTGAGACATGGGCCTTTGTGGAGGTAGTTTATTTGGGGTCATTTGATCCTCTGGTACATGATGGATGGTCTGAGAAATGAACCAGGGAAGGAGGGAACACTACAGGCTTGGAGGATTAGTGAAGTGTAAATGGGGAAAGAAGAAAGGCAGCCAATCCAAGGTTATTGAGCTGATTACAACTACAGAAAAACTGGAGCTTAATCCTGTTTTCATGTTTCAAGAGCTGTGTGGAATATACCTTAGAAATATCTAAGATTGGAAAAAGAGAAAGCTTACCTACTAGTTCCTGCCCATTGGTAAAGGGTTGTCCCAAGAGAAATGGTAACACTCTATCTCTTCTCAGTTTGTGCAGACATAAGAACGGCTGGTCAAGCTCTTGCAGTAGATCCACGTGATTGTGGCAGATAAGCCCTAGGAGAAAAAGCAAGGGATATGCAGTGCAGCCGAGACCAGGTGCTGTTAGGCTACACCTGAGTACAGCTGGTTGCTATAGCAAAAAACCAGAGAAATGTTGGTGGAGTAAGAGAGTATAAAAGGAAAATATGTGTGCAACAAATAAGACATTGCATTCCTCGGTGTTGTCTGAGTGCTGATATCGAAAACTTGTGTCGAATCAGGTTGACCAGGGCACTGAACATATGGGGACTATGTCAGGAAATTTCAATTTCCAGCATTTCTACAAACACAGAATTGTTGTGGGCATGGGCTCCATTGCCCAACTTCTTCCCAGTTCCCACCTCTCATTTCCCTTCCCAGAGCCTACCTAGGTTTGTCATAACATTGATAATGATTATTAAAGAACATCTACAATGTGCCAGGCAATGTATTAGGCACTTTAAGTACAAGGTCTCTTCTAATCCCTAAATTAGTAGTATCCTATCATCAACATGTTAGTATACATAATCAATCCTATTTTACAAATGGGGAAACCCAGGCTCAGGAAAGGGAAATGACTTTTCTTAATTTACATTACTCATGAAGACCTAAACTGGAATTCAAATCCACATATATATATATACACGCACACATATATATCAGGCTATTTTCAGTAGTTGAAACTATCTTGATGGGCACTTGGGTTTAGACTGGGTGTATGCCTCAGTTCCAGGTCGATATTTCTGCCTTACCTGATGACTAACCTTGGACTCCAGCTTCCTTGGCTACAGCCCTAATATCCTGCTTAGTTAGTTGCCAAAGACTCCAGCTGCTTGGACCTCAGTCACTAGTCCAGATATATTTTATACCAAATACTAACCCAGTTTTGAACTGGAAGCCTCATTTTTTTTTTTTTTTTTTGAGACAGAGTCTGACTCTGTCATAGGCCAATCTCCAACTCCTTAGTTCAAGCAATTCTCTTGCTTCAGCCTCCTGAACAGCTGGGATTACAGGTGCCCACCACCATGCCAAGCTAATTTTTGTATTTTTAGTAGAGCTGGGGTTTCACCATGTTGACCAGGATGGTCTCCATCTCCTGACCATAATCCACCCGCCTTGGCCTCCCAAAGTGCTGGGATTACAGGCGTGAACCACCACACTGGCCTTATAATTTTTTACTTATGCTTTTTCTCATTGGAGGCCAGCCTACAACCAAGCCAGGACCCCAAACTAACCCTTGTACATTCCGGTTTCTTGATTTGTATCTTTTCTTCTGTTGTTTCATTTTTCTCTTTATACTTTCTCTTGCCATAATCCATAATCAATTAACAGATTATGGTAAGGCATGGCAGAGAATAACAGGAATAGATAAACTGGGAGATAAATTTGACATTGTTTAGAATTAATCAGAGATTCAGGGAATTTAACATTTAAAGAGAAAGTAGCCCGTCTTAGTTTCCCAGCCTGTCTTAGGCTATGCAAGCCCCTATAACAAATATCTTAGACTGAATAATTTATTAACAATAGATATTTATTGCTCACAATTCTGGAGGCTGAGGAATCCAAGATCAGGGTGCTAGCAGTTTCGGTGTCTGGTGAGGGCTTGTGCTTCATAGATGGTGCTTTCTGTGTCCTTACATGACAGAAGAATAAAAGAGTTCCCTCAATTGTGTTTTATAAGGGCACGAATTCCATTCATGAAAGCAGAACTCTCATGATCTAACCACCTTTTAAAGACTTCACCTCTTAATTCCACCTCAATAGAGATGAGGTTTCTACATGACTTTTGGAAGAACACATTCAAGCCTTAGCACCGTCTTCATTCCCTCCCACAATGTACTTTTTTTTTTTCCTTCTAAGCTTCTTAACAATACATCATTCAGTGTATTGGACAATCGTAGCTTAGCTACACTTGTACAATGTCACACTCTCTTCCCTAGCCATTGTTGACTTCACCAAGATCCTGATTCTAGCTAAGCTGTACTTGGTATAGAAACAATGAGGGAAAAGGAAGCTGGAAGAGGGAAGTCAGAGGCATCTGCTTTTCATGGTGACAGGTAGGTGAATGTAGGTGGAGGGTGCAAGCATCTTCTACCAACTATGTAAATGAAGAAACAAAGAGTGCCGGTCTAATGAGAATGAGGAAGGAAACACATTTTAATTATTAAAGAAACAGTGATAGTTGGAGAAAGATTTCAATCAGCCTTAAATGCTATGCCCAATTATCTCCCTGCACCCTTGACCACCCACATCCCTGGCTCTGTCCTTTGACTTACTGAAGTTACTCAATTATCTGATCCATTCTCCCTTTTTTAAAAACTGGAATTGTTATTATTAAAAGATATGTCTGCATTATGTTTTCAATGACAAAAAATTCTCCGCTTTCTGAATTTCTTTCATTTCCCAGTAGATACAGTTGTTATAAAGTGCTTCCTTATGTTGAACAGAAAGCAGTTTTCTTGTACTTTCTACTCATTAACTCTGTTTCTCTCTTTGGGACAAAATAAAACCAGTAAAATCCCTTCATTTTATACCTGTCCATCTAACATCTGAAAGAAAGCATCCCAACTCTTCTCCCCATTCCATAAAGAAGTTTTTACTCTCTAAGGTAAATATGCTCAGATCATCTTATTTTTCTGTGCCATGGTTTAGAATCCCATGGGTTATGCTGGTCTCTTGTCTCTGGTTATAAAACAAATTGTTAATCTCTCTCTCCATGTCTAGTTTTGGCTGGCCCAAAGTGTAATGATGTGGGCCTGTTACATGCCTATCTCTGGGGTCTTACTTGCATTATGAATAATCATTGCCTTATGATTCTGGCATCAAGCAGGTACAGCACTACATGGTGGTATTATGTTTGACATTAGACTTGGCCCAACAAGGGAGAAGAACATGCTTCAACAGTTAAATGATTATGCTAATACAAACTGGGATTTATTATTATGTTTGTCTCTTTCAAGACTGAATCTGATGTGATTGCTGCTGATGATTCAGTACTAGGTAATGGAGGCTGAAATGTATTCCCCAGAAGATTCTCTGGGAACAGCCACCTGGGATTGACAGAGAGAGTCACTGGGTGTCACTGTTGAGTCATACAAATGCATAGCCGCTTGCTTACAGAAGTCTGGCTCCTTAAAGAAACTAGGAGAAGGAGGTTTGGGGTGGCTGCCTGTCTACTCCTGGTCTGTGTCTCTTCATTAGGGTCAAGATAGAGCATTCCTCTCCCAGATTTTCCCTAAGAAGTATTGAGTCAGACGTGCCCACATCAGTGTGGGCCTTAGCTGCCACTTAATGAGCTGATCCATCCTTGATCTGCCCGATGGTGCCGATAGGGGTCTGCTTTTATGTGTCTATGTAGTAAGTGATCACACCCCCACTGTAGTCAAAGGAGGTCTTCCCCTTACATCCAGGGTTTGCTGAACCTATCAGCTCTCTTCACAGCAATTAAGCCTTTCCATTCTACAGTTAGTTCGTTCCAGATAGACTGTGATTTCAGTCTCAGCCAAGGGTCAGTGGCACATTTCAGTTTTTTTATTGTTATTATTTTTTTATGAGAGTACTGATTTTGATAGAAATAGACAGATAGAATTAATTGTAGGCACTAGTACTTTGAAAGGCAAGGAGAACAATTGCTCAAAGGAGAAATGGGCCAAGAATGAGAAGGCTGAGTGCTCTAGTAACCTTCTGTCCAAAAACTGACCCTGTTACTAACACAGCCTGACCCACACATAGGCCATGAACTTTTGTTACCTCAGTGACTAAATAGCCTTCATGAGATGGTCACTCAGGTTCATTGGCAGATGTTCTCAGTCCTTTTAGGTGAGCGTCATGAAAATGCAAATACCAAAATACCACATCCCTAAAACTTTTCCCAATGTCTGAGGAAAGCCCTAGGCATCAGTATATTTATAAACCTCACATGTCACTAAGGAATTTCCAAAGTGCATTCTTCCAGGAGTGACTGATGATTCTGTGCTTTCTGAAGATTGTGCATCACCACGTTACTTTTTTAAAAAAATTTTGCTTTCCCTGGAATTCAGTACTGAGTTACACCCTAAGCGATCCTTCCAAAACACAAATGTGATTGGGCCTCTGCTCTCTCCTCTTAAACTCCCCAATATCTAATCAACACATGCAAGTCAAGTATAAATACAGTGCCCTGCTATTCATGTCCTTCCTCATTGGCCCCTGCTTAGTCCAGCACAGAACAGTTTCCATCCACAGACGGATTATGCTGCCTTAATTCATGCCAGGGGCTCCCCACTTGGCTGCACATTGAAACTACCTGCGGCACTTTTGAAATCGCTGATGTCTGGGTCCCATCCCCAGGACTTTTGTTTTTGTTGGTAGGGAAAGGAGCTCAGGTATTGAGATCTTTCAGAGCTCTCCAAGTGATTCTAATGGAACACAAAGCTTCAGAATCACTATTCTTTGGTATTCAGCACCCACATTTTCTTATCCTCCTTTGACTGAGCCATAGCTGCTAATCCTTCTTGACTCAACCCAGTCATCATCTTCTTGAAGAAATCAAGTCTGAATTTAATCCTCAGCTCAAGGATTCATAGTTTCTTGTGCATACTTAGGCTATTCTATCAGGAATATCTATATGTCTTTTTTTTTTAACCTCTAGACTATAAGCTTATATTGGATAAGTGAATTAATAGCATATATTTGTCATTGTGTGCCCAGTGCACAGCACAGGACTTAGCACCTACTAAGTGCCCAGGAAATATTTTGTAGGATGGAACTATTGATAACTGAGAATGTGAATGAGTTAATAAATGAATAATCAGTGACAATGAAAATAACTTATTAAGCTTTACTGTGTATTTAGCCAGACACATAGTATTATAGTGTTATTACCTTATTTTACACTCACAAAAAGTTCCATTAGAAAGAGTGATCTCCATTTTAGCTTAAAAAGCCTGGGTTTAAAGGTGGTGAGTAGATGCCACAGCCATCATTTGAAGGCTGGTCTGTCTGACTTTACTTTTAGTCACTTTACTGAGTGCCTCTAAAAATAGAAAGGGAAAGAAGTCTAACCTGATTTTCTCATTGGAGTTTTTACTGGGCTCTTTTTGCCAGGCATTATATTAGCTCTTTAAATACTTCATCCTACATAACCACACAATATCTCTATAAATTAGGTATTATTAGTCCCATTTAATTGATAGGAAAACCAAGCCTCAGAGAGAAGCAAAGTAATTCAGGAAAGACTGTATGGCAAGGAAATAACAAATGCTATATGAAATCCTGTGGCTCCATGATTGTCTGTCTTTAATATCTGGAGTTGCTCACTATGCTACAATTGCCTTATAATAGATAAGGAAGAAAAGCATAGGAGCAAGTAGGAGATGAGAGAGAGAGAGAGAGAGAGACAGAGAGAGGGAGAGAGAGGGAGAGGGAGAACTGGCTTCAAACACAGATCAGGTACACTAATTTTTGGACTGACTTTGATAAGGACAAAATACCTCAAAGACAGAATTCTTTGTCTCTATTCCTTAACAATTTTGCCCCAAGAGTCACTGGGACAAAAGAGTAAAACAACTTTTCTACTTTTCTTTAGAAAAGATTGGTTACTTATTCTAAGTCTGCCAAAGATATTTGAAGTGTAACCAAATCTTTGTATTTGATGCCCTTGTAATTCCTTAATTTAGACAATTAGTGCAGCATCTTAAAGCCCAAGAGCTTTGGTTCATTTTTTTTTAAGTGATGAGCACCTGAGGCTCTTAGTGGAAAGGCTTGACAAAAGTGACCTTGCAGAATAGTGGCCAGAACTCAGTTTGTTTTTTCTTTTAATTCCCTGTCTGGTGTTCTTTAGCCAGAGGTTAACGCCATGATTAAATATGGTTAAACATGATGAATATTTTAAAAGCTACTTGGAGTTTCTTGGTTCTAAAGTACTCTGAATGCCAAACACAACACATTTTTATTGCCTATTTCTACCACGTAACAAGGCCATTTGCTCTGTGGGATCTTGGTAATAGGAATAAGTAGGAACAAACAGAGTTAAGGTACAGATTCTTTTTTCTCACTAATGTGAACAGATGGCTTACAATGGGAAGTGGATACTGGCTGCAAAGATGTGTGAACCACTGTCACCCTGTTAACCTTTGAGAAAGAGTGAAGGAGGCATCTGGAAATTCAGATCAGATACATTTATTCAGTGGTTGAGCCCTGAATAAAAAGACAGGCTAGGCCTCTCAAGACCTGGTTAAAGTTGTGGGAAGAACGTAAGATTGAGAAGCAAGTTACATCTAGTGTTTTCAGGAACTAAAACTTTCCAGAAGCTGATAAACGCTTCTGTGCCTATGCTGACTGATGTAATATAGAAAATGGGAATTATAATATTTGCCAATGTGCAAGCGTGTTAGGTACTTGCACAAATTTTCTCATGCTGATTCTTTTGATCTGTTCTCTCTCTTCTTTCTCTACCAATATATTTTCTTATCCTCAAGGCCTAACAGTGTTGTTATTTTATAATCTTTCACCAGTCTCTTAATAAAAAGTAAGTTCTCTTCCCTCTCTTCATCCTTATGTGTGCATGTATATTTTCTATGGGTCTTACTTCAGCATGTTTTTACTTGTGATTAGCTATCAGTATATCTACCTCCTTCACTAAATGATCAAGTTCTTCTGGGCAAGATCTATGTTTTTACCATTCCTTTTTCTTCCAGTAAAATCACACAATTTGTTTTGTATAGAGAAAGTTCTTATTAGCTGTTGGTTATGTCACGTTAAATCGTAAGCATAGGCACTACCTGTGTTCTTCCAGACATAAAAAGTCTAAAAACTGTGAGTGTCCATTTGTGAGTTATTTGAGGAAATGCCTCAGAAATATTTGGAAATTTACCATATTATCACAAAGGATATGGAGGCAGAAGCAGAAATCTTGGATAGATATGTGAAACATGTAATATTAGGCAATCAATTCACTTAACTGGGCCTCAATTTTCTCATCTGTAAATGGGAGATAATAGTGCATATTTTAACTACCTTCCAGTATTATTGTAAAGATTTAATGAGATTACATTTAAAGGCATTTTGCAAACCATATAGCACTATAGATAGGTCAAGGTTGAGTATTTTTTTATTAATATTGTCATTGAAGTTATGTGTTGCATAATGATGTTTTAGTCAACAACAGAGCACATATACAATGGTGGTCACAAAAGATTATAATACCATATTCTACTGTGTCTTTTCTATATTTAGATGTGTTTAAATACACGAATATTTAACGTAATTTACAATTGCCTGCTTTATTCAGTACAGTACCCTGCTGTACAGGTGTGTCATCTAGCAGCAATAGGCTATACCATATAGCCTAGGTGTGTTGTGGGCTATACCATGTAGGCTTGTGTAAGTATACACCTATGATGTTTACGCAATGACAAAATCTAATCATGCATTTTTCAGAAACTATCCTCTCTGTTAAGCGATGCATGACTATATTACTACATTAGAACTCTCTAAATTCTCATGTGGTCTAAGTAACTATAATTCTTAACTTGGTGGGGTTTCTAGTGAAAATGGTAAATAAGAAATACTTGTATTAAAAATGGCCATGTTCTTCTGGTCTTCTTGGAAATATCCTAATGAAATAAGTACTTGAATCTAAAATCTCCGGAATGCTACCAGAATCAGAACCAATATACATGTATAATCCGGGTGACCTCTTGGCTACTCAGAAATAATAACAGATAAGAATGGAACTGGAGGCCAAGGCAGAATGATCACTTGACGCCAGGAGTTGGAGGCCAGCCTGGGCAATAGAGTGAGACCCCATCTCTACAAAAAAATTTAAAAGGAAAAATAAGTATCCAGGTATGGTGGCTTTAGCATGCAGTCTCAGTGACTTTGGAGGCTGAAGTGGGAGGATGGCTTGAGCCCAGGAGTTGGAGGCTACAGTGAGTTATGATGTGCCACTGTACTTCTAGATTGGTGACAAAGTGAGACCTTGTCTCTGAAAAAAGAAAAAAGAAGAAGAAGAAGAAGACTTGGACTGGAAGGTATAAGAGGTAGGAGGATTTTTCTCTTGAGCTTATGTTAATTCTTGACTTGCTTGATTAATCACAGCAACCTACAATCTTCTGATGTATCTGCCAGCAGTCTCATCTTCACAGAAGCCTCAGCCATTTCAGTGACTCTTTACCAAATTTGAACCCTGCCTTTCTGTTGGTGATCTTGAGCTATTATTTTTGCTATCTGAATTAGTTTTCTCATCTGCAAGATGTAAGTACATACAAATAAATAACAATAGCCACCATTTACTGAACAGCTACAAGGTGTCTAACTCTGGGATGGTTACTCTGTATCTTCCTAACAGCCAAGGATACTGAGCCCTGGGAATTAACTTCTTTTGCCATCCTAGCCCCTTTCTTCTATAAAAACATTATTGAAAATTATATTTTAAGACTGCATTGGCAAAAATAGAAATAATATCTGGGCTGTGAGTTGCTGAGAAAGGGTGGGGCTTGGAACTGGACAAAGGTTTGTTAGAATCCAAAGCCTGAAATTTGTAACTACCAAGTAGTTAAATGACACAAATATCAGTTGCTGTAGCTATTGTTAATACATTCAGATTGCTTGGGTTTTTAAATGAGAAAAGTTCATTGACTAGGTCTTCAGAAAAAAAAAATGAAACATACTTAACAGTTAATAAAAATTGTTTGAAGGCCCTCCAGGTACCCATGTGGGAGCAGGGGAGATACAAATCCCCTCATTGCATTCTTGAGGATATTGAGACAGTGAAAGCAAAGAAGCACAAAACATAGGTGAGCCACAGCATCTCCTTCTGCTGTGCACAAGGCCCATTTTATTCTTCAGTAATCTATTTCAATACATTTTACACTGTTCCAATCTTCCTCTCCCCTACCCACCCACTCTGCGTCAACAATAGAATTCCTCTTCTCTCTTGTATGTTGCAAAGAAGTAGAGTTGGCATGGAGGCAGGTTTGCATCCCCCCTAGGTATTTTGCAAGGAGGAAGGACAGGCCGAGGCGGATGGATCACGAGGTCAAGAGATCGAGACCATCCTGGCCAACATGGTGAAACCCCGTCTCTACTAAAAGTACAAAAAATTATCCGGGCGTGGTGGTGCGTGCCTGTAGTCCCAGCTACTCGGGAGGCTGAGGCAGGAGAATTGCTTGAAACCGGAAAACGGAAGTCGCAGTGAGCTGGGATCCCACCACTGCACTCCAGCCTGGCCATAGAGTGAGACTCTGTCTCAAAAAAAAAAAAAAAAAAAAAAAAAAAAAAAAAAATATATATATATATATATATATATATATATTTAAATACATTTTTTGGCCACCTTGGTATAAACAAGTATACCATCTAGGCTAAATTCATTGTTATATATTCAATATTATTATATATTTTTTCTTTTTATTTAAAATATTTAATATTTTAATTAAAGATTGCTATTTAATAGCAATATTATTATATATTTTTTTCTTTTATTTAATCAAAATGGCAAAATGTTTTGATTTTTATTTAGGGCAAATCAAAATCAAAACATTTTTATGTGCCTCTAGAAGCATTGTGAGCTTGCGCCTACTGTGCCTAATGGAAACTTCGATCCTGGGTGAAGAGCTTGGAAAACAAAATGTCACAGAATATATATCAGTTTTCAGAAGTTTTAAATGAGTAATCTATGAGTGAACATAAAATAGTCTCTTCCCCCCTCTCTACTTTTTTTCACTACAAACTAGAGGAGAATAATGCCCAACTTTGCTAGATTATGAAGACAATAAGTACTGTAGAACAGGTTTTGAAACATAGCAAAGAATCTCATTAGTTACTGGATCCAGAGATGATGGGTTCTCTGGATCCAGTGTCCGTTCTAGTGGCCAGAGGAGTGGGAATAAAATGATTGTCTGTGTCCCTAGAATCACCTGGGAAGAGCAATTCTTCAAAGGAGTGAGGGGAAGAGTCTTTCCTAGTCAGGCAAAATCAACAACAGCAACAACAAACAAACAAAAAACCCAACTCGAATTATTGTCTCAAATATAAAGTTGAAGCTAAAAACAGAAAGATACATTTGCTTCCTAACCCCTCCCAAGGCACCCAATTAGAGATTTCACTTTAGATACATATGAAATCATTTGGATAAAATTATTCAACCAGTCACTAGTTCTTCTAATTATACTAGCCTTTTTCACATGAATATTAGAGAGATATTTGACAAATGCCTTGCTCAAGTGCAGATCTATCTTCTCTAATACTTTCTCTGGTCTAGTAAACTTAATATAGGAGAAAATGAGGCTAGTTTAACACAGAGGCAGCTCCAAAAATCTTATGTGGACGGCAGCAATTAATTTGGAGGGACTGGGTACTAGACACTTTTCCTGAAGCAGTTAGTAGAGCAAGCATTCTATATTTATTCATATAAGTAAATGGAGGAGGTTGGTGGAGATTATAAGAAATTTAAGCAGCTATGGCCCCTTCAGGGCACCTGGAAACACTGCCCACACTCAGGAGTTTTACTATGTGAAACTATGCTGAGCCCTAGCAATCACTGTTTTCCCTTTAACCACTGTCAAGCCGAGCCCCAGATAGGGAGAGAGAAGATGAATATGTCATCCCAGCTCTCTCAGGGACCTCTCACTCTTTCTATCAACTTATTGCTCTAGAATCATGCTTAGGATGAGTGTCAAAACCACCAGTCTCTATTTTCTCAAACTCAACATATTTTCCATGTTTCAAAAATAAGAAGGACATTCATTTGTCTCTCATATTCCATCCTCTGTCTTTATCTTCTGGTACACATTCCCTGATTCAGCAAAGATCACATTTCGGGGATAATGGAGGCATAGACAAATAGTCTCCTCCTTCACAAAGTTGCCCCCTGCCCCTTGTCATGCTGTAAAAAAGAGGAAACAAATAGAATTGGATTTACAAAACCTGGACTTAATTCAGGCTTCCATACTAACTAACTGGGTCATTTTGAGCAAATATTAACGTCTCAGAGTTTGGTTGTCTGCAAGATGGCTTCATAATAACTGATTTGTCTACCGTACAGGATTTCTGTGACACCTAAATAAAAATTTGTTTATGAATGTACTTAAAATCAGCAAATAGGTATATTTCATAGAAGGTAGAGTGCTATAATTATTACTATTATCACTATATAGGTTTAATCTTCATAGCATCAAACATCTGAAGACTAACCAGATTTCTATTATCTTCTGTTCAACAACCTGGCAACCTAAACCACTCACTAACATTATTTGTACCTCCTGGAAAAGCATCTCAAACAAACTTCACTGAATAATTTTTATTTACATTTGGCTGCTACTGCTCTGGACAGAAGTCGACTGTTATTTATCTTTGAGATGCGGTTTTGTTTCTTCTTTTTCTTTTAAATCCACGTTCTGTGAATGGATCTTTTAAATCAAAAAATTGTTCTGTTTTACACATCCCCCAGTAAAATAGCTGACAGTATTAACTGCAATAATAGAATTTCATCATCAGAAAGAAATATGTTTCTGGGATGGATATCTAGTTGTGAGGAAGAGGTGGGAGGAGAATAAGAGAAGGAAGCATTTCAGGTCAGTATAGTCCCATTGTCTGACTTTCCATTTCATTGATATATCAGAAAAAAAGGCAAGCTAAAGTCCCACAAAATTAAAAGGGACACAAGCAAGAAGGAGAAGTACCAAACTGAGCTTTTGTTGGTAATTGTTGAGGAGGAGGGCAATGCTTTTCAAATCTTCAAATGGTTTTATAAAGTTCCCTTAAAACATTTTCACTGACTTTCTTTTCTTCCCTCCTTTTTCAAATGTAAATCACATTTTGAAGTTACTTTTTGATATTATTCAGAAAAATCACCTACTACAAGTTTCTTCAGTGAAAGAACTGAAAATATAGATAAATGGAAACACATTTTAGATGGACAAACTGTATTAGTCATAAACGAAATCATGCAAATGAAAGCACATACAGCCTTTTATACATGCAAAATTTATCAATCGATTTGTTGATGCTTTTATATTGTGATAAATAAAATAGCAAGTGTAAAGTAGTATCTGACACATAGTTAACCCCAAGTAAATAAATATTAAATTTTTTACCCTTTTGTGGACAAGATAGCTTCACTTGGGTCTCATCCATAAAGCAAACATGTACTAGAGAAAAATGTGTCCATACATTGTTGTCAGCCTTTTTTAACTGCATATATTTTACATAAAAGTCACAGTGATAGATTGTGTGCCCTGGGTGTTGGCCACTTTTTGGAATGAACTTGGGATCTTCTTCATCTCATTTGTGTGGCAAGAGATATCAAAGTTCTTAACAATTTTTATTTTCCCTTTGATGCAATAATTGTACTTCTTGGAATATATCATGAAGCAGTAATCCTACATCCAGAAAAAAATTTATGTTCTGAAATGTTCACCACAATCTTATATGCACAATAAAAATGTGTAAACAAATTTCATTTGTAACAATAGGGGAAGGATTAACTCAAGTTGAAGGTCAGTAGCAGCTATGTTGGCTCAAGTAAGTGTGCAGAACCAGTTCCCAGTACAATGCTGGTTGGAGATTCAATATGTATTTGTGAAACTGAATAATTTTACAATAGTAACAATTGTGAAATTATGTTGTGTGAAACTCGTCAGTCTTGGAAAAACAAATACTGCATCATTCCACCTAAATGAGGTACCGAAAATAGTCAAATTCATAAAAACAAAGAGTAGAACCGTGGTTACCAGGGGTAACCACCCCTAACAGTGGAAGAGGGTACAATGAGAAATTGCTGACTGGGTGTGAAGTTTAAGTTATGCAAGATGAGTAAGTTCTAGAGATCTTCTATACAACATGGTTCCTATAGTTAACACAGAAAATGTTTAAATGAATAGATCTCAAATTAAGTGTTTTTACCACACACTCAGAAAATGAAGGGGAGGGGAAAGAAACTTTTGGGAGTGATGGTTTCATGGGTATATATATATATATGTGTGTGTATGTATATATATATATATATGTGTATATATATATGTTCATATATATAGTCCAAACCCATCAAGTTGTAGATATCAAATATGTGGAGCATTTTATGTATCAATTGCCCCTCAATAAAGCTATTAAACACGAAAATAAAAGATATCTCTAAGAGTGTTAGAAAAAATGAAAATTACTGATAATTTATTTTAATTTAATTTAAATGTTAAAAACCCCCAAAATACAATGTATAAGACCAATTATAGTCTACTATGTAAATGTAATTCTGTTATAGTATATGTAAGATCAAAAGGAAAGAACCCGAAACGTTTCTGACTGTCTCTGCATATTTTTTGTATCTTTCCAGTTTCTTAAAAACAGTACTTACTAGTTGTATGATGAACAAAAAGTACAGATTATCTTAAACTATTTCTGATCCTCTTTTTAAATTAATATCAATATTTAGGCATGAATATATTGAATACATATGTTATTTTTGCTACATACATAGAATGTATAATGATCAGGTCAGAGCATTTAGGACATCCATCACTTCCAGCATTTATCATTTCCATGTGCTGGAAACATTTCAAATTCTCTCTTCTACCTATTTTGAAATATTAGCTCAGAGAAGTCTCCTCTAAAGTTAGACTATAGTGAGGTAAGGTAGGAAGGCTGTTGGTAGTAGCTTTCCCATCTCCCAAGTCTCGCTTCTCACTTCAAATGCAGGAAGACAAAATCTTCACATTTTCTCTGAAAAATGGCCTGTTACGATAGTTGGTTTATAATAGGTTCTAAATAAATATTTTGCATTAATTAATGCATAGTTATCCTGCGAATACATTGACATGAGCCATAAATTCTTGGTAAGAAAATAATAGTTACTTGATAGTTAAAAGAAAATAAAACTAGAAAATATTTCATATCCACTTCATTATTTAAAATTTTTAATCAAAAGCTTAATTCATTTTTTAAACATCGTTGTTTGCTCTATTTTATGATATAAAACTTGTTGTAATAAGTGCAAAATAGTATAACAAGTTACCTAATATTTCTCTATCCAATTCTGCCTTACTAAAATAACCAAAGGTAACCATGTGTTGTATATCTTTCCTCATATTTCTCTTTGATCATACTGACCTATGCAGGCATTTGCAAATCTTTAAGAGTTTTGTTTGTTCATTAAAGAAAAAAGCTTTTATTTGGAAATAATTATAGATTTACAGAAGTCTATTAATGAGAATAGTACAGAGGGGCCCAGTGTACCCTTCACCTGGTTTCTATCAATAATATCTTATCTAATTATAGTATAATATCAAACAGTCATGCGGTCCAGGAAACTTACTCAGTTTTCACCAGCTTTACATGCACTCGTGTGTATGTGTGTAAATTTGGTTAGCTGTACGTAATTTTATCACATGCATATATTCATGTAATGGCAACTACCATTGAACTATATAGATCTATGTCATTACCACAATGTTCCTTCATGCTAACGTTTTATAGTTATATCCATCCCCTCCTCCTTTTTTTCTCCCTTTCTCCAAGTTCTGTCAAGCATAAATCTGTTACTCATTTCTAAAATCTTGTCATTCTGCTGGGTGTGGTAGCTCACACCTGTAATCCCAGCACTTTGGGAGGTCGAGGTGGGCGGATCACTTGAGGTCAAGAGTTCGAGACCAGCATGATCAACACCATCTCTACTGAAAATACAGAAATTAGCTGGGTATGGTGGTGCATGCCTGTAATCCCAGCTAGTCGGGAAGTTGAGGCAGGAGAATGGCTTGAACACGGGAGGTGGAGGCTGCAGTAAGTCAAGATCATGCCACCACACTCCATCCTGGGCGACAATGTGAAACTCTGTCTCCAAAAAGAATAAATTAAAAAATCTTGTCATTTTAAGAATATAATATAAATTGAATGATACAATACATATGTTGTTTAATTTTTTTCAAATATAAAATTATATTATTTATATTATACTGCATCTCTGCATTTTTTCCCTCCACTTAAAAATAAGCATAGGCAACCCTACAGGGCAATGCATATGGTTATAATATGTAACGCTCTAATTTTTAATGCACATGTAATTACATATATGTAATTCATATTATCAGAATTATATTTTACAGCCTTTCTTTTTTTTTTTTTTTGGTGAGGGAGTCTCGCTCTGTCGTCAGGCTGGAGTGCAGTGGCGCGATCTCAGCTCACTGCAACCTCCCCTTCCTGGGTTCAAGTGATTCTCCTGCCTCAGCCTCCTGAGTATCTGGGACTACAGGCACACACCACCATGCCCAGCTAATTTTTGTATTTTTAGTAGAGACAGGGTTTCACCATGTTGGCCAGGATAGTCTCAATCTCTTGACCTTGTGATCCGCCTGCGTCGGCCTCGCAAAATGCTGGGATTGCAGATGTAAGCCACAGCGCCCAGGCCTCAGCCTTTCTTTCTAAGCATGGCGTTCTATGTAGTCCTTCTCTCTTCTTTTCCCTCCAACCAACTTAATACCAGTAATTCCCTCCACCCCACTCACAGCTAAGTAATCATGGCAATACCTTGATATATATTTTATGCATTTTTGCCATATTCAATATATATATGTACATATATAGCAGAAAGAATGTGTATGATTATATATATGTATGTATCTATAAAGAAAGAATGAAAAGGTGAGCAGTATTGTAAATAATATGATTCTGTTTCTTAAAAATAAATACTACCACCTTGGTTCATTAAAAAAAAAAATAGGATTATATTACATACACTTTGAACATCTTGCGTTTTTCAACAATACCACTCAGGATATTCTCCAAGAAAAGCATTATAGTTATAATTGATATTTTAATTGCTTGAAATTATTCTATGGTTGGGACATATTCTCTAGTGTGGTGAGATGTTCATCCCCTCTAATAATGAATGGAATTTGCCTTGTTTCCAGTTTTTGTCGCTTGCAACAATGTCATAATAAGCATCCTTGGATGAGTGTGTATGTCTGTTTATGTGTATGTAATTACATATACCTTGCCTCTGTGTATATAACATACATACATATGTATGTATATATTTAAAGTGAAAGAGATAATTAGTTTTCTATTTTCACTGTAACAATTTAGCACAAATTCAGTGGTTTAAAAATTATTCTCTTACAACTCTGGAGATCAGAGGTCCTAAAATGAGTTGGCAGCTCCTTCTGGAGGCTGTAGGAGAGAAATAATTCCCTAGTCCTTTTCAACTTCTAGAAATTGCCTCATTCCTTAGCTGGTAGTCCCTTCCTTATATCACTCCAAACTCCTGCTTTTATAATCACATATCCTATTTTTAACTCTGGTCTTTTTTGCTCTCTTATAAAGACCATTGTGATTACGTTATATGCACACAGATAATTTAGGATAACTTCCCCATCTCAAGACTCTTAATTTAATCACACATACAGGGCCCCTTTTATGATGTAAGATAACCCATTCACAGGTCTGGGGCCATTATTCAGCATTTCACACAAATAAATGTTTATGCTTCACTTCCAAATGATAGATTAACTGGATTGAAAATTCTGAGTTGAATATTATGGTAGATTTCTTTATTGCTCAGCAAATATTAACTCTGTTCCTCCCATACCTAAGTTTTAAATGCATTTTCCCATCTCAGTGAATTTGGACTTGCTGTAATCAAAGGAATTTGACTTTAAAGATAAATTCTGAGCACCCTCTTGAGTTTTGACCTACCTCATGAGAACAACAGCCCTCCATAATGACTACTTTTTGAGCCTGGTCTCCAGAAAGAAAAACAACCAAAAATAGCAGAATCATGATGATCCTCACACCTAGAAAATAAGTGTTTCCTGTGAGTCCCAGTGATTTGAGAGATTATTTGCTCTCACAACAAAAAGCTAACACATAGAATGTGAATATAATTAGTTTTAGTAGATATTACCAAATTGTTCTCCAAGTCTTATAACAATGCAAATTTATACAATGAGAGCATTTTTTCTGCATTTCTACTAGAAAAACAAAATCCCTTATTAAATGTTGCTAATGTGATAGACCGTAAAGGTATTTCTTAATTCACTTGTAAGTTTTATTTCCTGGACTACAGGAAGTATAAGTATTACTTCATATTTTCATTTAGTATTTAGACTGGATAATGTTGACTGCTTACTTTTCTTTAGTTCTTTTTTGTTAAATTTATAATAAATCTCAAAAATGATCTCAAATCATTTTTTCTGTCATAAGGTTGGTGAACATTTTATGTTTCTTTCAGTCTACTGTTAGCTAATACTGCTTACCTTCTGTTTGTGTATATATAATATTCTGTAATTAACAACACATACTATATATACATACGTAATATTCTAATTTTTTATTAAATAAGCATGTTTCTTTTTATTTCCTCTCTTTACTTTCTTGACTATGAAGGTTTTCCCCATGCTTAGAATATCCTGTGATACTTTTGTTTTATTTAGTTAATGATTTATTTTTGTATTTGAGTTTCTAAACCATCTGGAATTTATTTTGTCTATGATGTGAAACAGACTCCAACTTAATTTTCTTCCAGATGGGTAGCCAGTTGTGCCAGCTTCGTTTAGTTTAGGCATCCTTTTCCCCAACATTAAAATGCTGCTTTTGTTCCATTTTAAATTCTTATATAAATATTTTGACTTATTTTAGGATTTTGAATGTATATTTTGTTTCATGAAATTTTCTAAGTCCTAAAGTTAAAACATAGATAAAACAACTAAATTTCCATGGAGTTTAAATTCTCATGGAGTTTATAGTCTAGACAGAAGAAGGAGAATATAACAACTGGCTAACAAAATATATAAATAAAAGTTTGATGGTAATAGAGTAAATCAGGAGATTCCAGAGTTTCTTTTAGAAAGGGGGTTCAGTGATGTCTTCCTTTATAAAATGACATTTGAAAAAACACCTGGATGGTGCTGAAGAGCAATTTATGTATATGTCTAATAGCAAGGCATTTGAAGGAGAGGGAATAGCTATGCTTTATCTAAAACACGGCAAAGCTAATGTGACTGCATAATATGTCAGAATACGTAGTAGATTATCAGCCAAGAAAGACTCATTCATTTTCTATTCTTATTCTAATACTCTGAGTTAAACATAGGCTATTATAATATGTTCTAATTGTAATTGACTTACTGATGTAAGTCAAGGCAACCTTTGCTATTTTTCTTTTGACATTTTTCTTGTATAATATTTAGGACTCTATATAAACTATAACATCAATTTTTAATGGTATTCTTTGCCTAACAAATAGGCAATGGATATATATTTAGATAGAAAGAAAGATAAAATTTACATGGGGCCATTCCAATTGGAATTGACTTAATTTGTATATTGTACTTTAATCTCATATTTTATATTAATTACTTTAATATTAGTCTATTATTGTAATGTGTTTTCGCCTTACAAAGGCATGTCATTCTTTTAAACAAATTTTTGTTTTATTTTGTTTTGTTTCATTTGTATCTTTCACTAAAATTGTATAGGGATCCTATTCCTTTATGTTAAATTTATTTCTAACCATTTTATAAATTGGTGGCTATTTTAATTATTTTTTGATTGATCCTTTCCATTGCTTATTGCAAGAACAGAAAGAATATGCTTATTTTGTACATTTATTTCATATCTAGCCACCTTACCAAATTCTCTTATTATTTCTTTTTTTCTTTCTTTTTTTAAAATTATACTTTAAGTTCTGGGGTACATACGCAGAACATGCAGGTTTGTTACATAGGTAGACACTTGCCATGGCGGTTTGCTGCATCCATCCCCCATCGTCTATATTAGGTATTTCTTCTAATGTTATCCCTCCCCAGGTCCCCCACCTCCAGCTATCCCTCTCTTAGCCCCCCACCCCACCACCTCCTGACAGGCTCCAGTGTGTGATGTTTCCCTCCCTGTGTCCATGTGTTCTCATTGTTCAACACCCACTTATTAGTGAGAACATGCAGTGTTC
>PVKP010021799.1:0-38667 GCA_004027715.1 Plecturocebus donacophilus
GAGAAGGAGAGAGGAGGGAATAGCATGGAAAAGAAAATGTTAGAGTATATATCACATAAGACCATATTACATTGTATAATGAAATGACTGTTTTTGGGTGTGTGTGTGTGTGTGTGTGTGTCTGTGTCTGTGTGTGTGTAAACTGAATTTTCTTACTGTAGATCATGATCTGCAAAGGTTTAAATCCATGGTTCCATCTTGTTTGGCTTACCATAAGCTTCTTTTCATGGTATGAAGGCTGATTCTTGCCTTACTTAAAGTTCTCCTCACTCATCTCTTTTTTAAAACTATCTCTGGAGGAGGAAGTGGGGAGGGGCCTATGTGCATCAGAGAAGGAATCTGGCAGAACGTGGAAACAGAAGAAGAGAGGCATATGGGGCCAAGTCAGGCAGAATGTAAATAAGTTGTATGGATTTTATTCTTACAAGTAATGGGAAACCTTGGGAGGCTTTTGATCAGGGAGGGGATGTGATTCCATTCATGCTGGAAAATGATCCCCGTAATTGTTGTCTGCAGAGTGAATTGTAGGGGCTGGAGTGGAAACAGAGAAGTTGCAGCTGCAGTGAAAGTGAGAGACAGGTGGTGCATTCTAAGTTAGTAGTAACTAAAATAGAAAGGAGGAGAGAGCCGAGGTTTATGCACCAGCCCAGGTCTGCTCAGAGAATGAGAACCACTACGGAATCTACATAACAAGGAATGCACCCTACACAGTGGGCCAGCTACTCAGTCTATGCAAGGCTGTTGTTTCCACACCTGGTGCTAGAGCCCAAAGGCCACAGGGCATGCAGCTGGGGAGACTATACCTGAAGTGGAGGAAGTAAGGACGAGTGGGAACCTGCAAGGCTGAACTGGAACCCACCAGAGAAGACCGGAGCCTGGGCTGTCTCCCCACCTCCAAGCCCCCAGCTCGGATGACAGGAGCTTCCTGAGTAAGAAACAGATGCTCTTCGTCAGGGTGCTCATATGTAGCTAACCCATGATTCGGAGAAGCTGAAAGCAGAACGTTTGCTGGAGCTAGAGCTGCAGGCCCAGCGTGGCGCCATATCAGCTAGGCGAGGCAGCAGGCAAGCAACCACCAGCGTGCACTGCACTCACCTCCTGAGTATGTGAAGAAACAAATCGCCCCTTCACTCCCTCTTCCAAACCTTATGCAAAGTTGTTCTTGAAGCCTACACTAACTAAGAACTACAAGGGGAAGGGAATTCTGGAAAATGTGTTTTTAGCTTAGCTAAATTGACACAAAATGAATTCATCAGTGGGGTGTTTCCATATGCACAGGAAAAGGGAACTTTTACTTTGAGCTTCCTAGGAAGAAAATAACTCGTGGAGGAAACTTGGCTAGACAATCCTGCATTAAATAGCAACCCACAATCTCAGCACCTCAGACAGATAACAGTTTATCTCTTGCCCACACACAGTCGACCATAGATCTCGGCAATTCTGCAGTGTAGCCCTCTACCAGGAGGTTACAGAACGGTCTGGACACTTCTGCCTTGTTACCTTGCGGATCCATCATCTCAACACGTGGCCCCATGATCGCTACAATAGAGAATAATGTATCTTGCACCCTTTAAGTCAAAAGCTTCATTGCACTTCTGCTCACAGTACTTTAACATCACAGGGCATCTTGGAACAAGCCACAGAAATGAATTATTAAATGTCCAAAGGATTATCAGCATTATCATCACCATCATTTTTATAATATAACATGTGCTGTAGACACGCTTGTCACTCACATCACTCTCATTAGGTGACAAAATAAAAAATAATGTTTTACCATGGATATCGCTGTGCTACAATGGCATATCCAAGAGTTCTGCTGCACCTATTGCCAATGTGGTATGATTTCTATATTGCTACAGTGCAGACCAAACAGCTTTCCTGCACCAGCCTGCCACACTGGAACATCCCCACTGTTGCAGACACCTCTGAAGTAAGGGGTTGAGAGTGCCTCGTTAAATGCCAGTCTATTGCCTGGGAAAAAAAGAGCTTTACATTGAGATTTTAACAATTGTAATATACATTGAATTGGTCCTATCAGAGATCAAAGCCTGGGTGGTGTTTTCAAATGCCACTTCTCATAGTAAATGTGTATGGGGTTTTTCTGACAATAATCAATTCCCCCAAAATTCTCTGATACCAATTGGGTGTTCAAGATTTCAGTTCAATTCTGACACCTGGAGTTAGCATAAACTCCACAGTTATAAGTTCAGTTGCACAAGACTGCCCCATTTCAGATAGCAGCTGCAAATGGGGTATCAAGATTACCCACACTTCTCTCCTGCTGACTATAAATCCAGGGGTTCCCATGACTCCATCTCAGGTTCAGTAATTCACTACAATAGCTCATAAAACTCAGGAAGCACTTTCCTTACTATTATAGTGTATTTATTAAGGATACAAATAAACAGCCAGATGAAGAAGTTCATAGAGCAAGGACTGAAGGGTCCCAGTACAGGAGGTGTATCTCTGTGGAGTCAGGATGCACCAGCACACAAATACATTTGCCAACCCCCCAGCTGCCTGAATCCTATTGTTCTGGGGTCTTTATGGAGCTTTCTTTCCATGCACAATTGATCAGATGATTGCCCATTGGTGGTTGAACTCAATCTCTAGCCCTTCTCCTCTCCCTGGCATCTGAGGGGTGGAGCCAGAAGTTTTCAAAATGGCCTGCTCCTAATGACCACACCTAATAATGACCTGCTCTTTCTGGGACCAGCCCCCGATCTTGAACTATCTACCCACTCCACCCCCAACTCCCTACCATGAGTCATCCCATTAGCATACAAAGGACACTCTTATGGCTCAGGTGACTCCAAGAATTTTAGGAGCTCTGTGCTGGGAGCCTAGCAGAAGGACCAAATGTTTGCTTTTCATCATGCCACAAGTCTGCAGATGTTATGACAGGGGCAGCACACTCTAGAACTGGGGGTGCTGCCCACACTACAAGGCGGGAAGAAAGAGGAAAAGGGTCACAGTGTGGGCTCCTGAGTGCTGAGGACCAGGGCATCCTCTGAGAAGTACCAGAAAGGCAAAGGAGATGACTAATGTTTGAATGCAAAAGGATGTCCTGCCAAACACTGCCTAGTGTAGAAGAGCTGGACTTCAATCCCTGTTGGACAGTAATTAGCCCTGTGTATCAAAACTAAGCCCAGCAGAACTAAGAAGTTCATGTATCTCAAACACCCCAGGTACTTCAGGGAATAAAATATTGTAGCCCAGTGTGCATTTCAAAAGCAAGCTTATTATGACTATTACTACTCTGAAGAACAAATGAGGAATATAATATAAACACTTATTTGAAATAACACAGGAAGTCAGAGAATATAATGAAAGTCAGAAGTGTCAGCAGATATGTGCATGACAGAGAAAGACAAAATGACTCATCTGGAACTACAGGACTATAAAGAACTTGGGCATTTCCTAATTGACTTCATTTACCTGGGAGTCAGAAGGCCGTAACTATTTGGGTGAGTGATATGGATAATTATCTGGAGTTGAGTAACTAATTAGATGCTTTCATTTTAAATGAAATACAGGAGAGTCTGGAAAATTATTGTTATAATGTTTTTTTGCCTGTCCTCAGACTCTGAATAATAAGTGATAATGTCTAAATGATAAAAACAAAAACGTTTTTAGAAGATGATACAAAGGAATTCCATAACACATGGACTATGTATGATGTACTGTTCAGTAGAAAGAAACATGTTTCTCAGTTTTAGGTAAACAGTTTTTCTTTTGGCGACCAAGTATATAGGAAGGGTCCTTGTGCTTTGCTGCTTACTTGGACCACAGTGGGCCTCATGAGCACATGCAGGGGCACGTGATTTGAGGCTTTCCAAGAAGCATCCTTTCCCAAAATGTCAGTCCTAAGCAGCACCTAGAATCCACTTATTACCCTCTACTGTCATCTCTAGGTGTATATTTAAAATGCAAGAACGTCTGGAATATGTGAGCTAAAGCCACTTTTCAGACCCCTCAGACTGACCACAACCAGAGAAGCGATTAGATGCTTTTAAGAAAAACAAGAGGGCCTCTTGGGACCTTTGGTCCTGGCTTGCAAAGCTGGTTAGTTGAAATAAATGTTAAGTCCTGCTTCCTCTGCTCTGTTTCTTCCCTCTTGTAGCCTGAATCTACCATATGTTCTTCATCACTGGACTCTACCTTGGTTCCTATTCAATTCTGCATCTTCCTTCATCTCTTGATCTTCACCTGTAGCCTGGTGGACTTTGTTCCATCAGCATCTGCTACTGGTTTGATATTTCTGATGCAATTACATGGTTGGTTCAGGTTTGCTTTCCTTCTCGCCCTCATAGAACAGAGGCCATGTCAGTCACACGTGACCACTTGAAGGTTCTTAGAATCTATTCAAAGTGAATCCAGGCTGGATCAAGAGACTAAACCAGAGTGGAGGACCTGAGGTGTCTATCCTGTGCACCACACAGACCTGCTGACACATTCACATTATATTTCTCATTCTAAAATATGGGGCTTTGCCTTAACAAATAAATAATAACAATAATACCAAAGGAGTGGGTTTTATGGGAAATGGAGTGGCTGAGGACCAGGCCACCATACTGTCCCGTTCCAAGGCTGTCACTTTCCCCAGGGTGGAATGAGAATGATGCTCTATGGAGCTGTATAATGCATAGCCTGTGCAGCTACACACAGCCACCTTGACCAAGGGAATGGGATATTCGTTTTAGATTTCAATCTTGTTAAGTTTTAATTTTATTAATTTTTAAATCAAAGGACACAAACCTCATTCTTATATTCTATGTAAACCAAGATGGCCTAGTATCGGCTTTGAGAGTGTCCCTTTATAAACAACAAGCTGTTTAACTCCCGGGATTTAGCCTGGCTCTGTCACTAATACCTTCCAAAATCTTGAACACACTTGCAGATTCACTATATTCTGCTGATTAAAAAGATCCTCAAGCTTTGGATGATTATTTGATTATAACCGTACCATCCAGTTTATGGTAGGGTTTTCATCCAGAGATGAAATGCCTTACCTAATGTCACAACATTTATTGATGACTATGTCAGAACAAAAATCTAGGTCACCAGTATTCTGAAATAATTCCCACTAGATTCTGAGGTCTTTGAGGTCGGCTGACTATTTCTTTATTTTGTTCATCAAGGAAAACGTATAGTTATTAGGGTAAATTTGCTCATTAAGAATAATATCAGATACTATGCTAAAGCACTTGCAAATAATGAAGTCATAAGCCCATGTAGGGTAAAATTACTTTCTCAGATATTATTGCTATAATTAGGCTCTGGTAGAAGTCCACCACTTAACAGATTGGCAATCATGAGCAAGTTACTTAACCCCTATGTCTGTTTTCTCATATACAACAGGGAACTCAATAACAGAAATTTAGAACAGAATAAAAGCACTTAGAACAGAGCCTGGCATACAGTAAGTACACAGTCAGTGTTAGCTAGTATCATCACTTTTCAAATATTAAGAAGGTATGGGTAAAGACTAAGAATTAAATGTTTATTTATATAAGAATGAGTAAGGTCAACATCATATTGTCCCAACTTGTAGGTAATTTTATTTACTGAAATGGATTTGAACCTTACTTCAGTTAAAGCCACTATTTCTTAAGGATGGGGAAAATGTTTTAATTCACTTTAAAGCTTGTCAGGAATGGGGACAATATTTGAATTCACTTTTATGTGAATGTTGCTTGCATGAATCAAGTGGTCCTGCCCTTTCTTCCATTGCTGATGAGATAATACAAGCACTTATGCTAGCATAAAGCCTAGTATATTGCAGGCACTCAAACTGTTTATTGAATTACATGAAAGAACAAATTCATCCCAAAGTAGGCTAAGTATATTTGTTTCTTATCTTCACCATTCTTGGAGGAATGAGAGGGAAACAAGTGTGAGTAGGAGAAAGCAGCCTGAAGAAGAAAATGTAGACTGGGTAATTTGGGGTTCTTATTAGAAAAGCTATATGATAAGCATAATTACTAATTATGCCAACCAAATTCATTATCTTTATGTCACAATTGGGGAAAAAATGTCAAGGTCAGTGAAAATCAGAGCTGCAATGGAAAACCTGGCACCCTTGAGAGGTAATTGGGTGTTCTCACTGAGTTCTCTCTCATTAGATTTGATGTAATTGTTTTTAAAACGTCAAGACATAATGACAAGGCTGTATTTCAATATAACCCTGATGCAATAATCAAAAGGGCATTTAAAATTCGCTGTACAATTACAGTCCCATTAAATCTAAGTTAACTGCTCATTTGAGTCACTCAATCTAATCTGTTACCTTGCAACATGCACACAGCATGTTTCCATCATGACTGAATCATATCCAGACTTCACTCATGGCTCTGGGAAATTTTCTGCAATAACATCTTAACAAGAGCCTGGTGATGTGTACATACAATAACAGTTTGCCTATGGATTCACTGGAAGCCAAGTGCTCATATTATCCCAACAGCAATGGGGAAAAGGGCAGGACCACTTGATTCATGGAAGCCACAGGCAGCCAGCTATGGGCTGCTGGCTTTTCCAACTTAACTGTGATATGGGGGAATCTGAAAGAATCACTTGTCTCTGCATTCAAAACATTGATGCAAGGCTCCCCATCTTGCTGAGGACAACTTCTGTGGGATCAGCCAAGATGATCCCTATTTGCATTTCTCCACACACCACAATGAAAAAGACGTCAAAAGAGTCCAAAATGGGTCTGGCCTCCCAGCATTTAAAACAGTTGTCCCTCATGCACTTGGCGGTCCACCATGGTTATTGTACATAAGGAGTTTTAGGAGGAAATAGCTTTGAAAAGACAGACATCAAGTACTCCTTGGGGCAGGCAAGAGAAAGAAAAGATCCTGCAGGGAAGCAGCTGGCCCATCCAGCTGCAGGGGAAGCTGTGTGATGGATGGCTTCAGCTGAGGACAATGAAGGGCCGTGAAGGACGAGAGGCCTTTGTTTCCGGGTGTCTGCATCCTCTCTCTGACCTGCCCCCACTGACCTGTGTGCTGTGTGTATGGCAGCAACTCCCTGGCCCTCTGCAACTTAAAGCCCAGCATAATCGCTATGCAACGGGCTACTGCCTGCCGACCCCCTCCCATTTCCATGCAGTCCAGCCAGATGGTGACGGGGTTGAAGGTGAAATCCTAGACTACCGAGGACAAGGCTTCCAATCAGCAAACTCATTTCAGGATTAGCACAAATCAATTGCACACAAAGATAAAGGCTGGGGATGGGGAGGGGGGACTTGTCTTTCTCGGGAGGGGAGACTAAGAAATCATACTCAGGTGGTTGCTTAAAGTGTAATTAATTTGTGTTTCCAGAGATATTTTCCAATTGAAAGTAGTGAAAAGGACAGATCTAAAAACTTAGTGAAATTCGGCATGTTCCTTGCACAACTTCAGAGCTTTGGTCAGTTTCATGGTGTGGAGGTCAGGCCTAAACCCACATTGTTGCTGCTATCTCACCCACTATAGCCTCAGGGTGCTCCTCTATAAAATAGGTCAATACTCCTGTCCTTCCTCAGTCATGAGAGCCTCATTGGAACAAGTGAACTTAAAACACTGTGTAAAAAGAGTGGGACTTATCCAATCATGTAAGATGCACAACATTTCACAAGACCTTGTAATCATTTGTGAGCATCAAAGTCTGATAATAAGAAGAGTATTATCTACAACTTACTATATACCTACTTTGTGGTGAGCAACATGAAAAGTACTGGAAGTAAGCATTACTAAGCCTCATGACTCTGCCAGAAAGCATTATTATTAGCCCCATTTTACAGATGAGAAGATGCAGGCTCACAGGTGTGAAATAACCTACCCCAGGTCATGTAACTCGTAAACAGGTGAGCTAGGTTTGAACCCAGTTCATCTGTCTGAAAGCCTGTGCTCCTCCCACCATACCATGCGGTCTCTGTCAGGTCCAGAGCCCCCAAGGTTGCCCTGGACCCAAGTTCAGGTCTACATAGAGTACAAAGACCTTCTGCCCAGAGCACCTGGACAGTGTCATGTCACCACTGATTACATGGATCCCCTCCCCCATCCCTAACTCCATGACCTCATCTCAGTGTCTCTGGATCCCTCCTCAGGGGTGTCCCCTCTCTACCTAAAGTGCCTTTATTGAAAGCACATACACCCTACCCCACAACCAGCAGGTCCAGTGATTTCATCTCTCCCAGTCACTTGGGTAGAAACCCAAGGTCATTTCTTGCTCTTCTCTCTTCTTCCACCACCACTCCTGAACTCCCACACCATCAGGTCAGGTCTTTATTATATTCCATCTGCAGTCACCATCATGGCTAGTCCTGTTTATCCTAGACATAGGTCTAACATCACTTTCTGAAGCACAGCTGGGACCCCATTGTGACCGATCTCAGAAAACAGTCACAGCCATCATTTCCACAGTGAACTCAACTCTTCAAGAAGCATTCAAGACCCTTGTTGATTTCACATCAGCCTATGTTGTGAGATAACGCCTCTAATTTTCCCATCACATACATTAATCTATGTGCAGAACCAGCTAGTCAGAATTCAGCTGGACAGGATACGCTAAAGCAAGGACTAGCTACCAGATGGATACTCAGTAGCTGAGGGGTGTCTGGCAACCATCTCAGCAGACATCTGGCCTGCAAGTGGCCTGGAGCAGACAGAGGGGATATTCCCAAAGCACTGACACCAGAGACAGGACCCATATGCCATATCTGCTAAAAACAAGGTGCATTCATTCCCAGGTCTTCAAAAATTTGAACACCAGACAGGATACTGGTGAGACAGAGGGGAAGTAAGATGGGAACATGAGTCTGGAATTTCAAGGTGAGAGTGGACACACAAAGAACCAGGGAACAGCCCAGGTTTTCAAGTAGAGATGATTTAGCAGAAAAGCAGCAGCAGTAAGGCTGATGTCAAGGGATTAAGTAGCTGGCCTGGGAAATCTTCAGTTTTCCTCACTTAGCAATATGGTTTTATTTTTCAATTACTGAAGTTAAAATTACTGTAGTAAATGACAGGCATACTCTACCTCCCTCCCCTTGTCAGATTCCTAAGTGGAGAAGTGCACACTGAAATAGCAGGAGCAGATTCCCTCCTTGATATGCACAACCTAGTTTACTCCTACCTTTTATTTCTACTACAATGAAAAATTTGAAAAATCCGCAATGTCCCCGAAACATACAGAACTGAGATGCAAGTTTCACAATTTGTATAGTTAATTTTGTGTTTCATAATGTGATAGTTTCATAGTGTGGTTGTTAATATTGAGTGTCAACTTGACTGGATTGAAGGATGCAAAGTATTGTTCCTAGGTGTGTCTGTGAGGGTGTTGTCAAAGGTGATTAACATTTGAGTCAGTGGACTGGGAGAGGCAAACCCACCTTCAATCTGATGGGCACCATCTAATCACCTGCCAGCCTGGCAGAGGAACATGGAAGGGCTAGACTAGCTAAATCTTCTGGCCTCCATCTTTCTCCCATGCTGGATGCTTCCTGCCCTCGAACATCAGACTCCAAGTTCTTCAGCTTTTGTTCTCTTGGATTTACACCAGTGATTTGCTAGGGACTCATGGGCCTTTGACCACAAACTAAAGGCTGCACTATCGGCTTTCCTACTTTTGAAGTTTTGGGACCTGGACTGGCTTCCTGGCTCCTCCACTTTCAGACAGCCTATTGTGGGACTTCACCTTCTGATCATGTGAGTCAATTCCCCTAATAAACTCCCCTTCATATATACATCTATCCTGTTAGTTCTGTCCCTCTAGAGATCCCTAATACACATAATTTTCAAAGTTCTTGGCAATTATATATTTTATTTTGTCTTAGTGTTTGGGATGTTACATTTTTATATTGGGGGGTGGATGGCAACAGATGAGGAACACTACAAACTCCTCCAGTGGAGGGGAAGACCCTGGGCTGTGTACCTCTCCCCTCTCCCACCACACTGCATAGCTGCTAAAACAATTATTCTCATTTCAGAATATGGTTTCAGCTACTCTCAACAAATTCCTTTGTTATTGCTGTAGACCTCAGAGTTACAGAGCCCTGTGGGCATTGTTAGGTACAAATTCCTGGGGCTGGTGGTATCAGAACTGTTTTGTTTGATAGTCTTGTGTTCAGCATTGTCAAAACCAATAAGCTGACAGAGACAAAACCACCTCTAACAGAACTGATACCTTAAAAAGGCCTAATTGTAGATATGATACAAGCACTTCACTACTACCTCAAAGAATGAGACAGCTTGCAAGAGCTGTTTTTTGTGTTTTTGTTTTTTTTCTAGAACTGATGTAAATTAGAACATTTCCTAAGACAGGTCAGCCTAGAGTAATTTTCCAGTTGACTTGTCATAAAACCAGGAGACAAGTTCCCACATTACAATGCAGGGCAGATGACAACCACTTTTAATTTCTCTCAGCTTTTCACATTTGTTCACTTACGGTGTGGAAAATCGTCAGTGTGTGGCTCAGTGTTTAAGTAGGCTGGTGGGAATCCCTCCAACAGTAAACCTGGCACATAGTGGGTACTTAACTATCTGTTGGTTGGCTCTGTGAAAACTGAACAGTCCTTCTGGCCCCTCTATTCTCAAATGCCCAGCAGATGCTTCCAATATTTCAGTCATTCCAGCAACTCCAGAAATCTCCTATATGTAAATTTTCCTGCCAAATTGGCATGAATGTAAAACTAGGGCTTGGGTCCATTTTAAACAAATATGAAAAAATAAACACAGCCTTGTATTTTATGCCTGAAAATATATTTATCAGGTTGTGGATCCCATCGTCATTTAAATATCCCTCCTGTGTTTGGAGAATGTGCTTCCTTGTGAGCCCTATATTCCCAAGGTAGAACCAAGAAACACGTATCTTTCCCAGCCTTGGACTTCAAAAATTAGATGCATTCAAGACAGATGTCCATGTAAAAAGAGGGCAAGAAGACAGAACTGGGGGAGTGCTTTTCCAGCCAGCAGTGATGGAGAGATATCCTGATGGGTGACAAAAGGGGCAGAGGCCCGTATTCGCTGTCCAGCATCTGTACTGGGATGAAGTGTCTGTGCCTAAGGATGGAAGAAGTGAGGTTTTTACTGACCAGGCTCATGGGGGTGATTTGTGCATTGCTTCTGATTACATAGTCTCCAAGCCCGACATGAGCACTTCCATAGATTCTGTGAACTCTTGAGTAACACATTCCACTTGTACCTTTTCTGCTTAAACTAGCTAAAGAAGGTTCTGGTGTTTCTAGTTAGGAATGCTGACTGCTATGTCTACCTTGTGTTAAATGCCACCATAGGTATGGGGATACATCAGCAAATAAGAAATGAATGAAGCTTCCAAGATTTCACAGGCTAGAGACAGGAACAGACTCTAGCACATCAATGTCATACAGTGTGATCAGAGCTATGAGGTAGGTACATATGTAGACACTGGGTACAGCAAAGCAGAGGGGAAGGAAGGCCTGCATGGGAGGGTCTTAGCTGGGCACACTCCACGGCACCTTGGCATTGGACCCTGGCCACAATGCAGACAGATCCTCAGACTACAACTCTATGGAGGGCTTGGTCCCACCCAGTCTTGGAAGCCTAGGACATCAGACATCTTCGTTCTATCACCTAACACCCAGTAGGGCTTAAAATTATTCATGAGCCTGACCAGGGATGCACAGGTACAGCCTAAATTGCTGGGCTCCCTCTCTCTTACTGCCAATCAGATCTGATGCTAGACTTCCTTCCTGATGAGACAGCCTTGGCCATGGGAACAGACGCATCTGCAGGGAACTCTGGTTGCTCAGGTCGGGCATGCAGGGAAAGTGGAATTCGCCAGCACAGCTAGTTCTTAACCTCACACAAAATGATCCTTAGCTGGAACACTTTAGTGGGAAAAGGCCTAAATAGTCACATAGGGGTGGGGGTACCACCTGAAGACAGCATGCTTTCAATATCATCCTCTTGAAGAGTTTCTATGCTACCCCAAAACATGGTTCTTTGGCATATGGATTCTTTTAAGCCGAAGGCTATTGATAACCAAAATACATAAGAAAAGCCCTAAAAACAGGGCACAAGTTTTCCTTCTGTAAAGGAAATTTACATTTGTAAAAGCTGTCTCCCTCTCCCACATCAGGAAAAGGAAGACTCTCAATAACTCTTTTCAATGGAGAAGACACTGACTCAAATGTACAGAACACACCTTGCGAAACAACCCTTGTTAAGCATGCTTTTCCTAGTCACCTTCCCATAACTTGCCTCCCCTACCCAGAAGCCCAAAGCCCCTTTCCCTTTGTTTTAGCCCAAGACAGTATACAAACCAAATTCTAACCACCCCTTGAAGTTCATCTCTGGTGCATCCATGTATCAGCAAGATGCACATGCTAATAAAATTGTTTCTTTTTCTCCTGTTAATCTTTCTTTAGCTAGTTTGATGTATAGGGCACCAACCAGAGAACCTAAGATAGGTAGAGGAAAAAAATTTTTTTATATTCTCATGGTCCGACCATCAGTGCTGCCATCATTTGTTTCATTCTGCTTTTTTAAACACCTTTTTACAATAATCTTAGCAACCTCAGAGTACCACGGGTTGTATGGGCAGCACAGCAAGGAGCCAGTATAAAGCAAAAAGAGAGCATCTGAGGATTAAGCCCAAACTGGAAACAGAGCAGGAAACTTGGGTGTGAAAAGGCTGGACAGAGGGGCAGGAATCCATCAACATGTGGGATGAGGGGGGGAATGTGAAAGTGTGGGGCGGTGTGGTCCCCAGGATCAGGTGTGCTCAAAGCAAAAGCCCAATAGCTGCAAGCCTCTACCCACCAGCTCATTCCTTCCCCCAGGCTAGATCTTCCACCACACACTCAGTGCCCAAAGGGCTCTTCTGGTTCCAAGCTCAGATCTGTCAGAACAGACCATAACAGCAATGTCTGACTTCTGAACTACTCTACCACTCAGAAGCCTGGCTATTGTTCTGCCTATGGAATGGAACCTCCTGGTAACTGATTTTGCTTAAACCACAAATGAACTGCATTGGATATTATGCCAGGAACAGCCTCCAAATTGTGTTTGGCTCCCTAGAGTGCTTAGTTTGTTCAGGCTGCTACAAAAATATCATAAACTGGATGGTTTAAACAACAAACACTTATTGCTCATAGTTCTGGTGGCTGGGAAGTCCAAGATCAAAACATCAATAAATCTGATATCTGGCAAGGGCCCTCTTCCTGGTTTATAGATAATTGTGTTCTCACTGTGTCTTCACAAGGCAGAAGGGGTAAGAGAGCTCTCAGGCCTTGTTTATAAGGGCACTAATCTCATTCATAAATGTCCCACCTTCGTGACCTAATCAACTCCCACAGGCCCCACCTCCTAATACCAACACACTGGGGATTAGGCACATGAATTTTAGGGGGACATAAACATTCAGTCCATAACAAGTGCCCTCCCCTGCAGTAGAGTAGGGTTTTCCAAAGTGTGGCCTCCAAGACTAGACACTAGACTCCTCTAGGTTGTATGTGGATCTGAGCGGAAACAACACTGTATCACAATGAGAATGTTGTTTCCCTTCAATTCTCTTGTAATTCCTTAGTACATCAGAAAGGTAGTCTTAGCCTGGCTTTGGTGTATCTTTCATGCCTCCTTCATAGTTATTAATCTCTCTTTATAACAAAACAACCAGCCTCAAGTCCAGGACTTCCACTGGCAGCAATAATTAGCTAAAATAATATTGTTTTGTGCTCATTCAAAGGAAAACAAACTTTTATTATTACCTATTTACATTCATGATAGCAATATTGATATTAACTTCCTTTTTAAAATACTTTTTAAAAAATAAATAAATTTGAATTACAGGAAAAGTGAGTAAAATGTTAAAAGAATTATAAGGTCATAGATACAGCAGAAATTGAGAAAAACCCCAAATAACTGAAGCATCTTGATTCTCTAAGATCTGGATTCTCATCCCACTCCCTATTCTCTCGCTCAGGCACAGTTCCTGGGGGTCTCACACTGGGGCAGCCAGCCAAAGTCAGGGCACTTTAAGTCATTGGTGTTTGACTCTTTTCTCTTGTTCAAATTGTTGCCATTAATGTTTGTCTTTCACCCCATTTGCCCATTCTGGGGCAAACTCCTTGAGGGCAAATCTGACATCTCTGTTTTCTTTCCAATTTGCTTGCAGCTGCCAGTGGCAGTACAAGGCACACAGTGGGTGTTCGATAAACACCGCTGATCGACATTCAACAACAGACAACACCAACATCCCGGCTCGTACCAGACACTGGAAAACTAGGTCATCTACTTGGCAAAGACATCATGATTCATCAGGACAGGATCTCTGAATGGTGTAAATTAACCAAACACACACACACATGCACACACACACAACTCAGCCTTTTGGAAAAATTACATCTTTGTTGCAAAGATGCCAGAATGTCTGAAAATGGCTAAAACCAGGGGATTTTCCATAGATTAGTCATGTGGTTTAAATAATTAGATCTGAAGGCCCAGTATGAGATTGCCCCCAGTGAAACAGGAGCAGGTTTCAGGCCAAGTTCAGTCATGCATAAAGAGGAGAAGCTCCTCAAACTGACAGCAAGAAATTAAAAGAAGGAAGAAATCAAGAAACAACCTGTATCCTGGAGAAGAGAGAGAATACATGTGTTCTACAGGCTGGGGCTGGAGAGAGATATGCAGACAACTCAGGCAATGTGGGGAATATATTTCCAATTTTACAGAAAGGGTCCAGTCTGTATCATAGGCATTTTGGTTATTTGTTTTAATAACATTCTAAATGAAAGCTTTCTCTCTGGTAATAGAATTTCTTTCCATTTTTATGAAGTCAAAAATGAAAAATAAGCTAAAGCAAAAGAATCTGATTTCCTATAATAAGGTTTTGGTTTTAGTCACTTATAAATGTGAAATCATGGGGCCTTAGACACCAGAAGGGCATATGCTGATCATGGAAATGAAATAAGAAAAATAAAATAAAATTTTAGAAACCCACTCATAAATATTGACCTTCCCCTTTTCCTACCTTCAGCTCCCACCTAAAACTTCACACGTGTGTGCCCACACACACACTCACACACCCAGAGGAGAAATAACAACACTGGCTTTCAGAGGCTGTGTGGGGTGACTGTGAGCTGGCCTGTCCTCGAGATAGAACACATTTGTTCAATAAATTCATCACCTCAGGGTGGAAGTCCATGGAATTCAACACTGCTGCCAAAAACACCCAAACTCAGAAGTGGTCTGGAATACCATGTGGTCCCAAGTACCCCACTGAGGCTGACAGCCATCGGGGGCCCTTCAGCTAGGGCCATCAGAATTTTACACCAGATCCTTTCTCAATAAGATCAAACTCATCTTTCATGAGCAAAAGTCTGTGGCTCTATGCAGGCTACAGAGTCCATAATACAGCTTCTCAAAATCTATTCCATTTTATCAGTTTCACCTGAGCTATGTACCCTTTACCCTTTTTAGCATGTCTTTTTCCATAATATTGCCAAAAATTGCTTGTGAATCTTTAGTTTCATCAACTCTGGGTTTTTCTCGTTCCTGAAATAGCAAAATTGTGACTCTGACTTCTCATTGTACATATTTAAAATTGTCATCCTGAGCAGTGAGTCAATACCACTCCCCTACTTCTCTCCTGACATTTTTGCATCTCTCTGAGACCTCCATTCCATCTATTTCCAGGATATAACACTAATTTTGCACCCTCACCTTATGAAGCCACATGCTTTCCTCTATATTAACTACCAATCAGTCTTCCTGGTACCAGGAATAGAGGTCAGCTATGCAAATAAGTTCAGAGCTATGGTCCAGTTCTCTCTCATCCTTCTGTCAGACCATTCTTTCACCTCTCTTTCCTCCCCTTCCACATTGTCTCCTTCCTCCTGGAGGTCCTCTTATCCCTGAAGCAGTGGTCCCCAACATTTTTGGCACCAGGGACCAGTTTCATGGAAGTCAATTTTTTCAGGGACCTGTGGTGGGGTGGGGGAAGCGGGGGTTGGGGATGATTCAAGTGCATTACATTTATTGTGCACTTTATTTCCATTATTATTACACTGTAATATATAATGAAATAATTATACAACTCACCATAATACATAATCAGTGGGAGCCCTGAGTTTGTGTTTCTGCAACTGCATGGTTCCATCTGGGGGTGATGGGAGACAGTGACAGATCATCAGGCATTAGATTCTCATAAGGAGCTTGCAACCTACATCCCTCACATGTACAGGTCACAAAAGGGCTCACGCTCCAATGAGAACCTAACGCCACCACTGATCTGACAGCCGGTGGAGCTCAGGTAGTAATTCGAGCAATGGGGAACAGCTGTAAATACAGATCAAGCTTCACTCACTCGCCTGCCACTCACCTCCTGCTGTGCAGCCCAGTTCCTAATAGGCCAAAGACTGGTACCCCTGGTCTGTGGCCCAGGGGTTGGTGACCCCTGCCCTACAGTACACTCAGCTTTGAACATGGTCCATACACGTACAAGGAAAACTTACTTTTGAGCCTCAGAAGCTAGACTAGATCTTTACAGATCTTTTATAGTAGTTTTTCTATTTCTCCCTGGATATACCCTTTATCTCTGTTTTCCACATGAAGATAATATTCATCCAGAAACATTTATTCAACTAAGAAGTGTTTCTGGTAACATTTCTATTTGTGGACTCTAGTTGCCCCCACAAAGGGGTCACTGGAAGGAGCAAAAAAAATTTAACATCGTTGTATGCTTATATTCACATTGTTTACATAGAGTGCACAGAAATAGTAGGAATATATATGCTGCCAGACCTGTTTGAATCCTAGCTCTGTTGACCCTTCTAAGTCTCAATGACCTTGTCTGAAAAAAATTAATGAACATAATAGGAACTATTGCAAAAATAGTGAGTTGGTGGAAAAATTAACATAAGGTCCTTAGCACAGTATCTGGCTCATAATAAGCTCTCAATAAATGCTAGTAAAATGTTAGTAATGATAATTTTATGATTATTATAACTAGTTTTAGTAGCAGTATTATTATTATTTGATGTCAGAAGACCTGGTTTCCAAATTAGCTTTATGAATAACTTACTTTCCTAGAACAACTCTCTGAATATGATTTCCTCCTCTGCAATAGAGCATGAAAGTTGCTATGGTCTGAGTGTTTTTGTCTTCCCAAAATTCATATATTAAAACTTAATCACCAATGTGATGGTATTAGGAGGTGGGGCCTTTGAATGGTGATTAGGTCATGAGGGTGGAGCTCTTATGAATGGAATTAGTGCCCTTGTAAAAGAGGCCCCAGAGAGCTCCCTTGCCCTGTTCACCATGTGAGGACACTGCAAGAAGGCACCATCTAGGAACAGGAAGCTGTCCCTCACCAAACACTGAATCTGCTGGTGCCTTAATCTTGGAATTCTCAGCCTCCTGAAATGTGAAAAATAAATGTTTACTGTTTCCACCCATTTTACAATATTTTGTTATAGCAACTCAAACAGACTAAAACAAAGCTTAAAACTGTGGATTCCAATTCTAACTCCTCCCACTTCATTTATTAGTTAGCAATGTTAATCAAGTTACTTACTACTGTAAGACTCAGCTTCTTCATCTATAAAATGCAGACTGTAATAGCAGCTACTCCATAGGGCCATTGTACTTACAAAATGGGTGGATACATGTAAAACTTTTTTAAAGTGTCTGGCACATACTAAGTGCTTGATACATATTTTTAAAATCTATAACAGGGTATACTGGCCATCCATCACTCTGGTTATGGAAAAAATATAAAATTAATGTATAAAAAGTACCCATCACACTGTCTGGCATAAGTGGTTCTGAAAACATGATGTAACTTAGAATTACCTGGGGATATTTTAATAAATGTTATTGTCTCTGTCCTACCCAAGAGCATTTATATCAGCATCTTTGAGAGTGGGGCTGGGCTTTTTTAAAAGATTCCCCAAATGATTTTAATATGCTGTCAGGATTAGAAATCACTTGTCTGACAACTGGAGTAACTCAAAAAGAAGTAGTTATTATGACTATCTGTATACTTATGTATCCAACCCTATAAAAAGAATAAAAAAGGTTTCCTGATTTATAAAATGATTATACACTTCATAAAAACATTATTCTGCATATATCCAAATTCTATCTCACCAACTATTCATTTACTAAGCCCAAGGCAGCTACCAGAGAACAATGAAAAGCTGATAGATATAAGTTTTAGGAGCAAGAGACAAAGTATAGAGCCACTGAAATGCATTGCGTGTTGTCAGGTTCAATGGCTGTTTGCTAAACTGAGTTGACACTTTGAGGTAGTAAACTGAGTTGACACTTTGAGGTAGTAAACTGAGTTGACACTTTGATGTAAGTGAATGGGAAAGATAATCACCAAATGATACTATGACTTAAAATGCATGAATGCTGCATATGTGCACAGTCACACACATACATACACACATATGCACACACATACCCGTCTTACTGCCCATCTTCCAATCAGTGGAATTCTGCTTCCTTCATTTTTCTTTTCTGAACCCGTCTCATTGGCTCTTGACAGTATCACTATTGCCACACAAATAAACAATGTGGTGGAAAAGTAGTACCACACCTTAGAAATGAAAACTTATGTCCATACAAAACCAAGTACACAAATGTTAATAACATTATTTATGATAGCCAAAACATGAAAACAATCCAAATGTCCATCAACAGACAAAAAAATAAACAAAATGTGGTATAGTCACACAATAGAATGGTGTTTGGCAATAAAAGTGAAGTACCAACACATGCTACATTGTGGGTGAACATCAAAAACACCATGCTAAGTAAAAGAAGTCACACAAAAAAAGGCTGCACATTGTATGATTCCCTTTATATAAAATGTCTACAATAGGCAAATTCATAGAGACAAATAGCAGATTAGGACTTGCCTAGGTCAGGAGTAGTGGACAAGTAGGGGTGACGTGTGTAAGGAGTGACTGCTAATGAGTATGGGGTTTCTCTCTGGGATAATGAAAATGTTCTACAACTAGATAGCCATGATGATTATGCAGCTCAGTAAATATACCAACAAATAACTTAAACAGGTGAACTTTATGATTGGTAAATTATATTTCAATAAAGCTGCTAAAAACTTATATTCCTGAAGTTGATCCTGATCTAACAACAAAAAAATCTTAAAAATATTTTATATGCATGAGTTTTTAAAACAAAATACCATCCTTAGTATAATATTTATACTTTAGTAAAAAATACTAAATACTAATTTATATTATTAGAATATGCATTCACATAATTTATGCTAGCAGTAGTTATAGTTTATTTAGTATAAGTGTAAAATATTATGCTTTTTAGAAAAAAATATTTAATATTTTAGTCTTTTAAATGATGTGGACACTTCGTTAATGTAGTCAACTTCATCCCCCAACAGTGCCAGAGGAATGAGGCTGATGGGCTTTGCAGAACACAAGGACACCTGCAGCTTCACCCTACTTCCAGAAAAGGAAATTCAGGTGTGGAAGTAAAGGCCAATATTTCCCAATAAAGTCCCACCTTCTGGTGTTCTCTGGCTTCCACTGGGCCAGCCCCGGAGGGGAGTCTTTCTTCGGTGGGCAGAAGAAAGTCCCAGGAGATTCTGAATACTGGTAGGTTCCATTACAGTCTTCAGCTGACCTGACAGTTCTAATGCCCTTTTTAAAATCTCTTAGTAAATCAGTGTAGTGTGGGGAAAAAAAAAGTCTCTTAGTAAAATCTGTTATGTTACCTGTCCAAAATCCATTTATGCCCTCTCCCCTAAGGTTCAGAATCCTAATTCTGCTTAAGTTGCAAAGTGCACAAGCTCAAAAAGTAACTCTGGTTAACAAGTGGAAGTCTGCTTGAGAATATAGTGCCAATGTGTGTGACTTTCTTAAAAAAAATAGGGGTGCTCTAGGCAAGGTCGGCCTCTTTGCTTGACTCCTTGAGTGTGGTTGTGTGTAGGAATTTTGAAACTATAAGGGAAATATTTCCTAAATGCTGAGGTCGGAAGAGCAGAAGAATGGCAAGAGCCTAGATCCACAATGAGATCACTAAGCTGATAAATCAACTCTGGGGGTGCCTACCTGCTGACTTCCTGTTATATACCCCAATTAAATACTTTATTGCTCAATCCACCATTACTTGGGTGTATATTATATGCAATCAAAGGATCTTAACTGCTACATTACCAACCTAAAGATGCATAGTTTCTTCTAGATCAGGGCTTTCTGATCACATCAGTCAGGATTAGGTTTGGCTGTATATAAACATAAACTAAACAAATAAAAGTGAAAGGAGTTAGGAGACAGAAACTCCAGAGCTCATCTGATGGCTCTATTATCATCAGTAACTCACTTTAATATTTTTGCAATACTATCCCTTAAGCTACTATCTTCAGAATCTCTTCATGGCCCAAGGTGGCTGTTGGAGCTCCAGCCATTACATTCACATTCCAAGACAAAGGAAGAGGAAAAGTGTGGAAGGACAATAGAAGAGAACCTGCCATAAGGAAACTTCTGGAAGTGCCATTTAACACTCTAAGTACATCTCATTGACTAGGACTTGATCATGTCACATCTAATTGCAAAAACAAGCAAAGAGAAACCTCATAAAAACGCCACAATTTAACTTCATTCCCCATTCTTTTTAACTTTTTGTTGTTTCTATTTATATCTTATTATACTGCCTATGTCTTAAAAAGTTGTAGTTATTATTTTTGATAGGTTCATCTTTTAGTTTTCCTACTCAAGATATGAGTAGTTTACATATCACAATTACAATGTTCTACTATTCTGTATATTTCTGTGTACTTAGATCACCAGTGAGTTTTGTACTTTCAGATGACTTCTTATTGCTCATTAGTACCCTTTTCTTTCAAAATGAAGAACTCTCTTTCACATTTCTTGTAGGACAGGCCTGGTGTTAATGAAATTCCTCAGTTTTTGTTTGTCTGGGAAAGTCTTTATTTCTCCCTTGTATTTGAAGGATGTTTTTGCTAGATATAATATTCTAGGATAAAAGTTTTTCTTTTCCTTCAGCACTTTAAATATGCCACGCCACCCTCTCCTGACCTGTAAGGTTTTCATGTGATCACATTTTATTGCAAAGACGACTGGGAAATATCTTCTAACTAGGCACATTGTTGTGAGTTCCTATTTTTAAGAAAGAATGAAAAATGGATATTGCTAAGATAACTAACGATCTCTGTCACATACGGAGAGTATAAGTCCTTGCCTAATCTCAGTATATGCTTTCATTAACCAGAGGCAACAGAAGATATTTATGCAAAGGCTGCCCAAAGAAGTCTAGTTGGCAGACAGTACAGTCAGTGCATCAGCTATCTCCAAGGAGACAAAATGCATGTGCTTTTTAAGATGACACTTTGAAAATGGTTAACATATTTTAAACTGAAATCTAAATCAAATGCGGGGGTTACATGGAAAGCAGTTTTAAAACTCAGGATGGTGGATCACCAATGGCACCTGTATTGTTTCAGAAGATCCTCGAACCACCCAGGAATAAGACATTGGGTAGAACCTGAGACAAGAAAACCAAATAGAAGATAGAATAGCACTGGGTTCCACACCCAGAACTCACCCCTAAAATCAGTTTTTAAATGGGTAACAACTGACATGCTGACTTCTTTACGATATAGCTTTTTCTGAAGAAAAACTTAGGATACAGTATCTTCTGCTACCTTTGGTTAATTAAAATATTCTGCGACTAAAGGACAAGAGCTTAAAAACAATTCTTACTGCCCCTTATCTGTGTGAACCACTGTTTCCTCAAGCCTGTGGCAAATAGGAAACATTTGTAAAAAGAAAAATGGATAATGGAATTGATAAAAGACTGGGGCATTCAGTTGTGATTTCAGATATTATAGATCATCAAAACAGACCCATTTTTCTCTCAGATTAACTGTGTATAAAATAAATGTTATACATTTGGAATCACAAAATAAATGTATGCTGATAAAAATCCTGCATTGTCTATTCAATGTCATGGAATTCCAAGATTTAATTGGAAAACAGGATACTGCTGCTTAACTAATATCTGGAAACAGTTGCTAAAATCGTTTGAAAGCTACTGTCTTATCCTGAAAGTGAAAGTCAGCTCCAGTGTAGTTTGTACTTCTTAGTTCCAAGCCAGAAACATTAAAAATCAGCAGCAGTACAAATCTTAGAACTGGATGAAAACCTTACCCCCAACCACAGTCTAATTTACGAGTGGACATGACTGCAGCATATCCCACGCCATCTGCTTGGATGCTAACAGTCTATGCCCACAAATCATCAGCACCGCACAATTTCAGGCTGAATTGATAACAGAGATTTTCCCTCTCAATTCCCCACACGAACACCCCAAGGAAGCAGATGTGAGTCTCTAAATCCACCCCTTCAAAGTTGTCTCTCCTCCTAATCCCACCTGCCAGGCTGGCCTTGCCCATGACAGCATCTCACAGCTTTCTCCCAGGCTTGCAAATATGGACTCTTAGACACTGCCCTCTTAACTTTTATGTTGCCATAGCTATTACTATCTCATTGCTTGACTGCTGCCAAGTTTCTCACGCCACCAAATGCTCAAAAGGTGGCATCGTATCACAAGATGAAATTTTGCTTCTGTACAGGCATGGAACCTGAATTCTCCTTGTGGTTTTCAGTCCTGCTTGGTGAAGCTGCCTCATAGGCTACTGTATGCCCAGATACCCTAGAAAGGGCTGTGAGACCCTCTCGTACTCCATAGCAGCAGCTCTCGGATTTGTCCTATGTACTGAGTATTCACACAGAAAGGCATTTGAACAAATGCACTCACATGCACATTTCACTGTAAGAACTTTGGAATCTACTGCTTGCTGAAGTGGTCTACAGAAACCACTTGAGGAACAAGGCACGAGTTTTTGCTCTTCCTAATTTACAGAGAGTACCCAGCATGCTTTCACCTGTGGAAGACAATACATCCCTCTTTTTTTCTCCAAGAGGAGACACCTGTTTCTCAACTCCTGACTTTGAAAGAACAGTTCTGTGTTCATATTATCCATAATCCAGTGGTTGATTTTATGGATTTGGAGTAATATTCCAATGCAATCTTTAATGTTTTGGAACTGAAGATTAATTTTTGGAAATTGGTCCTCAGGTGGAAACCTCTTGGTCCTTCCAGCTGCATATCTCATGACTATCTTGACCACAGTGATGTCTGTCTTCAGGACTGGTATCGGCAGCCAGGCACAGCCCCAGCATGCTGTCCCTTCTGGTGCTTACCATGCACTGCATTTGCAAGGTGGTGGCTCTAGGGTATAGGGTAAAGGCACCTGATAGCAATAACCTACGCATATCCTTAAAATGACACTGTACAGCAGATGCACCAGAATGTGTGCTCCAAGCTAGGGAATCCGGGAGTGGCCAACCCACAGGTGAGTTCCTTATCTATGATAAACATCTGAGACCCCAGCCCATCCTGTGGAACACAGACTGTACAGGGAATTGAGGCTCTGAGTTTTGGGTTGGATGAAGGTTGCCAAGTGGATGATGTTAGTGGGAGGGTGTTCAGTGAAAATGCTGCATATAAACTGCATGCTGTTTGTCAGCGGTTGTGGTTTTCCTGTCCAGCCTGCTGCCACTGGACTGTAGGAAGGCGGATATGTTGTCCAGCCCACTGCCACTGGACTCTCTTTTCTATATTTAAGCCCCCAGTAAAACTCCACGTCTCTCTTGCTGGCTCTGGCTCTCTTCTTTGGCCTCTCAAACCTGGTCCCATCCCTACTGAGGTTAATAGGGGTTCGACACAACAGCAGCCTTGCAGCACATCCTCCTGAACTAACTCCTGCAGGTGACTTTCAGGCCATGCTTTTCTTTAAAAGCCTTCTGCACTTCTTCATTTCCTAGGGGAGCAGCCATTTAGTGTAGCAACTGAGCCCATGAGCTCTGGCGTTAGCCTGCCTGAGATCCTCACATTGCCACTTACCTGCTGTGTGACCTTGAAGAAGTTGCATGACTTTGCTAAACCTCAACTTCTTCAGCAGCAAAGTATATATTCAAAATATCACCGGCCTCGTTGGGTGCTGCAAGAAGATAATGTACAAGAATAACTCAGCCCAGGTCTGGCAATGCTTGGTCCATATTAGTTATTACACATTAAATGCATGCTGGTGTCTCTGCTAAAATATAAGCTTCCTAGCAGCAAGGACTGGCTAGCACACAGTAGTGCCTGAGAATCATGTGCTAAACAAATGAATGAATGGATTCATAAAGTCCAAGCTCTTCTGCTGAGTATGGACTATCAGAAAGTACATGGGCTTTGCTGCCAGGCAGATCTAGGTCCGTATTCTGGTTTCCTCCATGGTGCCAGCCAGTTGCTTTTGATACATGTTGTCTGGGCTGCCTAGGATGTTGAATGATGAATGTAATGTGTTGTGGATGATTATGAGGATGGAATGGGGTTACTCTGGCATGTCAGGGTGGACTTGAATGGAGTCTCCTCCTCCCTGGGGAAGGTCACCTGGGGCTCTGTGAGCTGGGCAGAGCTCACTCTGTGGTCCAGTGAACACAGGCTGCTTTGGGAAGGAAGCAAATGCGTTCTTAGCAGAACACAACCAGGGTTATAGTTCTTAGCGAATAGTGTGAAGCTATGTGAATAGGGCGTCTGTGAAGAAAAGTCATCTTTGAGCTGTGAGGTTTGATGCATTTTAAAAGATTTTAGCCAAGAACAAGCTACAACCAGTGTGGAAGTTCTCTCTTTGGCCCTCCCCACCCTCCAGAAGATCAGCGCTCACCTACTTCCCTCCAAGCCCCCACACTGGGAGCCCCTGAAACAGTGCTTCACTGTCCACACCCCATGGCAGCAGAAACTGCAAAGGAGCAGAGCCTCAGCATGAAGTGAACATCCACAGCTCAGAAATGTGTCAGAGACAAGGGAGAACCTGGACCATGATGCTTGCTGAGGGAGGGTAGACGGTCCCAGAAGTCTGGTAGGGGAACCCTGAGGAGGAGAAGAGGGGTGAAATTCAGGAGGATGACAGTGACAACTGTGGGAATGCTGCTCAGATCTTCCTCTGGGAATTGCTGTCCCATTGTAAGAAAATGGTTAGTTGATGACCTCCAACTGTTAGCATCTTCAGGGTTTGTCTCAGCTCCTGAGCCAAGGCCACACTCTTGGGAAGCCACCAGCCAGTGAATAACAACAGCGAGGAAATGCAGAGCTGATCGTTACACCCAGCACAGGAACCTTCTCATGGGTGTCTTTGCTCCAGCGCATATCTCCTGCATATTACAGGGCTCCCATGTATCAGTGACTTAACATAAAACTGTATTTCTTCACTTTCATAACAGAAGTCCAGAATTGGTATCATAGCTCCCTGGTCAGCAGAGATCCAGGCACTGCATACCTTTTTGCTCTGTAATTTTTATCTTGTAGTTCCCATGGTCAAGATTACCTCACCTCATAAAATAGTCACTGCAGATATGCCATCAAATCAATGTTTTAGGCAGCAGAAAAGAGGGAAAGGAAAAAAAATACTTTTTTACAACTACATTAGGCCTTTCCAAAGATCTATCCTGGGATTCCCAAGCCAACCCAAAACTTATCTTATCAGTCATTTTTTGCTTCAAAAGCTGAGAAATGTAGTTTTCTAAATGAATACATTACTATACCCAGTGAAATAGAGTTTTTCTTATCAAAAAAAAGGAGATAATAGTAATGTGTTTGCAACTAGCAGTCATTGAACACCTTGCATTTAAGCTGGTGTAGTAATCAGGGTTCTCCAGAGAAACAGAACCGAGAGATGATTGATTGATTGATTGGTAGGTAGGTAGGTAGATAAATAGATAAAGTGGGGACTTATTATGAGAATTGGCACAAGTGATTATGGAGGCTGAGAAGTCCCAGGCCATGCCTTCCACACACTGAAAACCAGGAAACCTGGGTGTAATTCAGTGTGAATTTGAAGGCCTGAAAATCAGAGGAGCCAAATGCTTTAAGTTCCAGAGTCCAAGGGCCTAAGAACCTGAGATTCTGACATCGGAAGACAGGAGACAATGGATGTGTCAGCTCCAGAAAACAGAGTGAATTTGTCCTTCCTCTGCCTTTTTGTTCTTTTCAGGCCATCAGCAAATTGATTGGGAGGTGCCTGCCCATATTGTTGAAGGCAGATCTTCTTTATTCAGTCTACCAATTCAAATGCTAATCTCTTCTGGAAACACCTTCACAGACACACCAAGAAATAAAGTTTCACCAGCTATCTGGGTATCCCTTAAACCAGTGAAGTTGACACATAAAATTAACCATCATAGCTTACTGGTTACCCCAAGCCCAAAACTATGTTTACCCTGTGACTCCTGCATTATTTTCTCTAACTGCCCAAATCCAAATCCTCATCCAAGCATCTAGGCATGCCTCACTTCCTCCATGTAGCCTTTCCTGACCACCCCAGACAAGAATGACTGCCCCTTCTCTGATGCCTGAGGAAAGTGATTCAGTTGACTACCATTTAACTTTTCATTTATTCGTCCTAGAAATAAGGGATTATCATTACCTCTCAAATCAACAGCACAGTCCTAGGCACAGTTTTAGCTACAGCATGAACTATGTGCTAGATTAATCATAAACTATTTCTAACTCATTTTTTCTAAGTAAAATTTGGATTATTTTCCTCTTACATTACACTTACATGACATTTTCTTTATCATCTTGGAATCCCATGATTTCTTCCTTCTGCTAATTCCCATTCATTTGGCATTTCATCTCACCAAGGGACTCTGTGAAACATGTAGCCTGGAGCTTAGACTGTGTACATGCCCTTCATCCAAGCAGATGCCCTAATTAGACACAGATTTCTAACCTACCCTCTGGCAGGAAGCCAGTAGGTGTCGTCTTGTGCCAAATATTGCCAGCTGCTCCATATTTCTACCTTTCCTCATCAGCAGAACCCTGATTCGAAGTAGGGAGGGCTAGGAGGCAGTGACGCTCCCAACTTCTCTTGCAGCCATAGATAGTCATGTGATACAATCCTAGCAAATAAGATGTGTGTGGGGTGTTATGACACAGTCCTAGCCAATGAGATGCCTATGTGGCCATGTAACTCAGTCCTAGCCAATGAAATGCCTAGGTGGCCATGTGACACAGTCCTAGCCAATGAGATGTCTGTGTGGCCATGTGACTCAGTCCTAGCCAATGAAATGCCTAGGTGGCCATGTGACATAGTCCTAGCCAATGAGATGTCTGTGTGGCCATGTGACACAGTCCTAGCCAATGAGATGTCTATGTGGCCATGTGACTCAGTCCTAGCCAATGAAATGCCTAGGTGGCCATGTAACACATTCCCAGCCAATGAGATCTTATGTCATAGTGGAGCCACAGCCTGGGACTGGCTACCTTCCAACTTCACTTTATGTGAGAAAAATTAAACCCCTCATGAAGTTTAGTGACCAATAGCCAGGTTTCTGTAATCCTCAGCAGAAAGCCATCATAACTGATAACCCCCTAGGAGGGGTGAGTGTCCCAGCAGCCAGGTTCTGATCAAGCAGGAAGTTGTTTGGACTGCAACACTCTCCTTACACAGTCTTTCTATTCAGGATTCCTAAAGCTCTGCTTTTTTCACTGGAATTTGTGGCTGTGTTGCTATTGTCAGACCTTCCTCAGAGTCTATAATTTCTGTTCCCTTCAATATGGCATAATGGACAATAAGTTTTCATCATTAGTGGTGCCCAAAATGTCAACAACTTACACATTCTCATAAAATCTCCAAATGAGCAGAGAAAGAATGGTAAATCACGCATCATCTAGAATGTAATGAAGGGGAAGCTGCTGCGAATAAGACGCTGTCCAATTACTTTGTATTTACCAAGACTCGCTTTTTAACCTCAGTGTGACATACTTTTGAAAATGGCTCTCTGTCATCACAAGATGCTTAATCCGATTCTGATATGTTGACATTAAAGCATAAATCTTTTGGCCTCACTACATTCTGAGAAGTACTTTTTTGTTACATTTTCTTAATTATTGTAGGTATCTGCACAGAAGACAGAGCTGGCCCTTCAACTATCAGAAAAATTTATCTCTTCATTAGCTAGCTTCCTGACCATATTTGGCTGGATGAGGTGACCAATCAGGCGTCCCCATTTGCCTGGGAACTAGGGTTTATAAGCATGCAGGACTCTACTATTAAAACCAGGAAATTCCAGGGGTGGGTTGGTCAACCTACCATTCCAAGCCTCTGGAACAAAAACCATGGAGCAAGCAAAAAGGGTCCATTGCTCCCCTTAACTATGATTCCCCCCTCAGGCCCTTGTTTCCAATATCTGTAGCAGTTATTTAACGAGTATTGTTAATGAGCATGGGCCTCTGTTTCATCATTCATGTGCCAGCCACTAGGATAGAATGGTGAGCAAGAGATGTTAGAACTTTGCCCTCCTAACATCAATTTCAGGAGGGGAGATTGATAATAAACAACTAAAAAATAATAAAGAACAAGACAATACCAGAGTGGTAAGAATGACAAAGAACCACCAGAATAGAAGAGGCCCATGCTGAAGAGGGCCAGCGACAGTAAAGTTGAGTGGATTTGGGGATTTAGGGACAGTAAAGTTGAGTGAATTTGGGAATGGGAGCAAAACTAGGGTGAGCTATGTTCATGGGTCAGGCACAGGGGCTGATTCTTCTTGCATTGCCATGTTCTGGCACAAAACTCCAAAGAATCTAAAATTTCTAAACATGAATCTGGCCTTCCTATTTTGTCAGAGTATGAGGGCAGAATATATTCTACTTAACAATTTGCTGACTGGGTATATACACACATCTGTACATGTATATGTACACACACATATTTATGTGTGTGTGTATATACACAGGCATATGTGTGTGTACACACAGATATATACACACACTTTGGAACAATAAGACTAACAGCTGGTTCTGTGGTTGTCTTCTAGCCTCAGAGATGCCTGAGTATCTGACCCTTGGTCAACATTGCTTCAGGGAATAGCAAAGCATTAGGAGAATGCCTGTACTGGTTCCAGAATGAATGAGAATCCAGCTGAGCACTATGTGCCCTTCCAAAGACCTGAAGTTTATTACTGAGTCTTCATTGAGAACTGAGGAGCTGGTATGGATGAACAACAGCTGCAGTAGAGAACCCTCCCCACCATCTCCACCAGGCAAGTCAGACCCTTGGGAGTCCCTGAGGGGATCCAAGGAAGCTGCCTCTGAGAGGGAGATTTGCATGCAGGAAGCTTCTGGAAGAGGGCTCCCAGGATCCACAATTCTGAAGGAGTGAAGGTGAGGAGAGTCAATAGAGGGAGAAAGTGCATTTCGACTCATTTGCAAAAGACACCTCAGTGGACCTAGGAGAGTGAGTGGGATGGTCCTTCAGAGATTTCTCACATCGAGGGAAACTCCCGAAAGACAGTCAGCTGTAAGCCATCAGCAGTTAACGTGCCCAGGGAAGATGGAGGAAGGGAGGCAATAGATGCCTTGGTTTTGCAGTGGAAGATCTGGGAAGAGCTCCCCAGAATCTACCACAGAGGATACATGACTAGTTACTTATAAATCTGAAGGGATCCCAAAGCTTATGGCTTTCTGTAACTGAGATGCTCTCCACCTGCCAAGCTCTGTCTCTTGTGACCATGCATGTCGTACCATGTTGTTGCCTCTCCTAGATGCCAGTAAAGGTGATCAGGTCTTGTGAATTTGAACGTCAGTCTGAACCCAAGGCCACTGCTGCTGGACAACTCCTAAGAGCATCACTGGACTTCATGCTCCAGGCCCAGAAAGGTCAGTGGCTGGCCAGTGCACATCTCTCTGAGGAGGTTATAATAAGTGAATATTCAGAGATTTCTGAAAGAGATCACAGAACACATAGACCATAGAAGAAATTGTGTTAAATTTGACTTCAGAACTTCCATTTATCACAAACACTATGAAGACAGTGAAACAGCAAGCTTTTTCAGACAGACTGGGAGAAGATATTTACAAAACATGTATCTAACAAGGAAAACATACACAAAATATATCAAGAACTTCTATAAATCAAGAGGAAAAAGTGAGGCAATCATCTTTTCTAAAAAATGGCAGAAAGATTTGGTTAGAACTTTATGTAAGAGGCAACCAGATAGCCACTAAGCATATGAAAAGATGCTCAACATTATTAGCAAGAAAATGCAAATTAAAACCATAATGAAGTACCTCTACACACTTGCCAGAATGGCTAAAATTAAACAGTTAGAACCAAGTGCTGACAAGGATGTAAGACAATGGGATCTCTCAGATATTGCTAGTGGGATGGTAAACTGGCACAAGCATTTTCGAAAAACTGTTTAGTAATATCTACTACAAACATGTCCTTATAGCCCAATAATTTCACTCTTGATGTATAACCAAAAAGTTGCTCAAGCAATGTTATTCATAAAGACCAAAACTAGAAACCAAATGTCCTTAGCAATGGAATGGATAAACTCTGGTATGTACACACAATGGAATATTATGTAACAAAACAGCCAACTACCATTAAAAGAAACAATGAGGATAGCTCTCATAGTCATCATATTGAACAGCAGAAACTAGACAAGAAGGAATACATATTGTACGACTGCACTTACGTGAACTTCAGAAACAGGCACAATTGATCTATGGTAATAAATTTCAAAATATTACCATAGATCAGTTGTGCCTTTTAGAGAGAGGGCAGGAGCACAGAAGAACCTTCTGGGGGCTGGAAATGCTTTCTGCTTGATCTGGGTGGTGGTTTTATGGGTGTATACATATGTGAAAATTCATCATATTGTATAGTTAAAAGTTGGGGCCATTTAGTATATGATTCTATACCTCCAAAAAGTGGATTGTTTTAATAATGATAATGATGAGGATGAAGGGGGAGAAAGAGCAGGAGGAAGAGAGAAAGAGAGAGATGAAAGGAAAGTGAGGGAAAGGGAGAGGATGAGGAAGAGAAGAAAGAAAAAGAAGAGGAGAAGGGGGAAGAGGGAGAGGAAAAGGAGGAGGAAGAGAAGAAAGAGGAGGAGAACAAGCCATCACCATTTGTAAGGTAATCAGGAGGATCTCAGACAGAGGAAACAGGAGGTGACAGCTGCCTGAAACGAGAACGAGCTTGGGATAGACAGCAACAGGAAGTCCAGCGTGCAGGCACCTGATGAGAGGGCTGCTCAAACAGGGCTTTATAGGTTATGGAAGAGTTTGGATTTTAATCTACAAGCAATGGGAAGCAATTGACCAATTGTAAGCATGGGGGGTACATATTATTAGATTTATGTCATTTTTCTAAAACAACAGTGACTGCTGAGATTTAAAACAAAAGGGGGTTATGTTATAAGGGTCAACAGTGCATGCAAGCAAGCAGACCATTCATGAGGCTGTTGGAATTTAAAATAGTAGCAGGAAAGGCTGTTAGAAGCAGACGTGGTAACAAAGGTCAGGAGAAGCTACACTGTACATCTTTCATTTGCCAATCCAGACTTCTTCTCCATCCTTCTCACCCTGCTGTCTACCCCAGAGGGTGCTGTATGGATGCCTTCTATATGCGCCTTGCCTTCTCACTCCTGGTTGGACATAGCAGATCAGAGAGCAGGAGAATGGCATAGACATCTGTCACCCCAACTCCCTCCTGCCGCATCCCCACAGGCCAGCTGAAGGTTGTGGCTCCTATGGGGCAGCCTTTTCCTACAGCTATGCAATCTGAGTTCTGTAACTGCTCCTTCTCTTGTCCCCTCAGCCTTGCCTACACCGTTGCAGAGATTCTCCTTCTTTAATCCTTCCCTATTCCCCTACTTAAGTGTGTCATTTGTTTCCTGCTAGGAGACTGACAAATATATGAACTCCGTACGGTATTAAAACATAGACCAATGCTGAATACATCAGGATGACCCAGAGTGCAAGAAAAATATAATGTATCTCTCTCACACGTGTCCCTTATAAAGCAGAGAATTTTCTAATGTATTTGCTATGGATTTTCATACGAAATGGAAATGTTGCATTAAAAGTGGCAAGAGTTATCTGGAATATTTGTTCATGTGAAACATTTTATTCTAAGACAACGCTGAGAAAATGATTCCACTTATACACTTTAAAGGCCTCTTAAGTTTTTCCTCAATAGCACTTCTCTCAACTCAAATTATTTGCATTTTTTATGCCCATCTTTCTTCTTAGACTCTAAGCTTCATGAAGTCAGTCCACAGAAATAGCTCATGAAGAAATCTGTCTTATTGGTTGACATATCCTAAGACCTAGAACAATACTTGGGTGTAGAATTTAATAAATGAATATTGTTGAAATATGGAACTGAAAGAAAAAGGCTAAAAGGAAAGAGGAAAGGGGATGGAATTTAGAACCAGAAGTTGAAGATGGTGATCCCAGCACCCCCAACTGTCATTAGGTATGTGTTCTTATATATCTAACTTCTCAGGGCTTTTATTTCTGTATAGATGTATATAAAATTCGAAAAAGAATTTCTTCTCTATCGAATATTTTTGAGGATCAAATGAGATAATACTCATAAAAGTAAATGAAGCAGTAAATGAAGCTGCCGTCAACTATGAATATTGTTATTATTATAATAAAGGTAGCATCAGCGAAGATGGATCCAGGCTTCATTTTTATGCAGCACACATCAGCTTTTGTGGGGCCTGGAGAGTTTTTTTGATTTTTACAATTTTCATTTAAGAATAATTCAGCTCGAGTGACTCCAAACCTTGGAATCTGGTAATGCACATCTAGTTGTTAAGGAATTCAGACAGCCGTATATAAAACATGGCAAGATAACATGTGCCTTATTCTCCCTGGTTCCTGAAGCAATAAAGCGAAGCAAGAGGCCAAAAGACACAATCATCTCAGGCAGCTGCAAGAGCATAACGCACAGTCAGTGCACCTTAACTCTGTTACATCCGAAACACCGCTTGACTGAGGCCGTGTAAGAAGCATAAGGTTGAACAAAACCCAAGAAGCAGTGAGTTGACAAAAACAGAGGATGAATTCAGTAGTAGAGTTAAATCTCTTTGTAGGAACTCTGAAGCCAACAGCTTGTCTTGATATTGCATATGACCATAATTCATATCTAAATAAGAAAAAGCCCTCTCAATTTTATATAAACGATTAAATATAAATTTTATATTGCATTAATCAGTGTTCTCCAGAGACACAGAGCCAGTAGAGTGTATATAAATATATAGAGAGTATATATATATATAGAAAGAGATTTATTTCAAGGAATTGGCTCATGCAATTATAGAGGCCAGCAAATCCAAAATCTATAGGGTGGGGCTGCAGGCTGGAGACTAGGGAAGAGCTGACATTTCAGTTCAAGTCCAAAGATCATCTGCTGGCAGAGTTCTCTCTTGCTCTGGAGAGTTCAGTCTTTGTTCTTTTAGGCTTTCCACTGATTGGATGAGGCCAGTACTCATTATGGAGGGTAGTCCATGGATTTAAATGTTATCTCACTTAAAAAAAATCCCCCACAGACTCCCACACAGAATAATGTTCAACCATATATCTGGGTACTGTTAGACATTTCATCTTACATTTAATTATTTATTAGTCTTATCTAATGTTTGGCTCATAAACAATTCTCTAATGAACGACCTCATACCTAAGGTACTGCTCACATTTTAGATTGTATCCTTATGGTAAGTTACTAGAAATAGAATCACTTGGTCAAAAGACATGCACATTTTTAGCAAACAGTCATCCATCATGGTTACATCACTTTACAAGCTTACCAAAAATTGTTGAACTCTTATTTCCTTTGGACACTTAAAATTATCAGAAGTTCCCAGTGTCTTTTAAAATATCTGCACTGCAGGTGAAAACCTATACAATATTATCACTATGTGTGTATTTATTTATCACCGAGGTTGAGCATTTTCTCAAATAATGAAGTCAGAAATATTTGCGAACTGTCCATTTATATTTTCTGTCCAGTTTTCTTCTGGAAAGTTTGTCACTATGTATATGTTAGACCATATGAAATTCCATTTTTTAAATTTAAATATTTTTGTAGAGACGAAGTCTCACTATGTTGCCCAGGCTGGTCTCGAACTCCTGGGCTCAAGCAATCCTCCTGCCTTGCCCTCCCAAAGTGCTAGAATTACAGATGTGAGCCACTACACCTGGTTAGAAATTGTCTTTTTTAGAAAAAAAATAATCTACCATTAGAAATGTCACTGGATTCAATCTAATAACTTTCTTTACGGTTTTCTGGTTCATGTAGTTAAATCTCATAATCTTTACCTTTATGATTTCTGTCTTTATAGGCTATAGTACAGTACTTGTTCGTTTATCATGCCTGTGCCAAATTATCTGTTAGAACATATTTTATTTAAATGTTTGTATGCCCAAACTAAATTATCTGTTGAAATATGCTTTTTCCTGTCAAAAACTCTTTACTGTTTCAATCTCTATTTAGTTGCTAATATCCACCCTGATATCAAAAAGTTTTGATACTTGTCCAATGCCCTTAAACTTCATGCTCTCACCAAATGCTAAATATGAGTCCAAAACTTACTATGTCCATGGTATCTCTCAAATTCATTTCTTCTTTTTTCATTCTCTGCCACTACCCAAGCGCGGGTCTTCATCCTCTCTCATCTGGTCTATTACAGAACTGGGCAACTGATGGCCCAAGGGCCAAATTTAGCTAGTTGCCTGTTTCTGTAAATAAAGTTTTATTGAAACAGCAGCTCTTATCCATTTATGTATTGTCTATGGCTGCTTCTGTGCTAGGATGCAGCATTGAATAGTTGCAACAAAGACCGTATGACCCTCAAAGCCAAAAACAATTATTTTCTTGTCCTTTACAGAAAAAGTTTGCCAACTACTGTTCTAATTAAATAACTGCCAACCAACCAGCTACCTCACCTTCATTCACCACACCACCAAAAAAGTATCATCTTAAAACTCAGATCTAATGTGTCACTTCTCCTGAAAAACATGTTTAATGGTAAAGCACAAACTCTTAGCTTTGGATTCAAAGTCTGCCACCACTTGCCTATAGCTAACTTTTCTTGCTTACCCCTACCATCCTAGAGTACTCATTTTTCCCAGAAAACACTGCACAGTCATATACTATATTAGTCCGTTTTCATGCTGCTGATAAAGACATACCCAAGACTAGGAAGAAAAAGAGGTTTCATTGGATTTACAGTTCCACATGGCTGGGGAGGCCTCAGAATCACAGCAAGAGGCAAAAGGTACTTGTTACATGGTGGGAGAAAGATATAAAGAGGAAACAAAAGCAGAAACCCTTGATAAACTGATCAGATCTCATGAGACTTATTCACTGTCGTGAGAATAGCACGGGAAAGATCAGCCCTCATGATTCAATTACAACCCCCACCCCCACCGGGTCCCTCCCGAAACACATGGGACTTCTGGGAGATACAATTCAAGTTGAAATTTGGGTGAGGAAACAGCCAAACCACATCATTTGCCAAGCCCTGGCTTTTCCAAATCTCACGTCCTCACATTTCAAAACCAATCCTGTCTTCCCAATAGCCCTAAAAGTCTTAACTCATTTCAGCATTAATCCAAAAGTCCACAGTCCAAAGTCTCATCTAAAACAAGGCAATTCCCTTCTGCCTATGAGCCTGTCAAATCCGAAGCAAACTAGTTATTTTCTGGATACAATGGGGGTATCCAGTTACATTTTAAAGCTATAAAATGATCTTTTACTCCAGGTCACAATGACGCAAGAGGTGGTTTCCCATGGTCTTGGGCAGCTCCACCCCTGTGGCTTGGCAGGACTCCCTAGTGGCTGCTTTCACAGGTGTTTAGTGTCTGCAGCTTTTCCAGGCACATGGTGCAAGCTGTCAGTGGATCTGCCATTCTGGGGTCTGGATGATGGTGGCCCTCTTCTCACAGCTCGACTGGGCAGTGCCCCAGTAGGGGCTCTGTGTGAGGGCTCTGACACCACATTTCCCTTCCGCACTGCCTTAGAAAACCATCTCCATGACTAACCCACCCTTGAAGCAAACTTTTGCCTGGGCATCCAGACATTTCCATACATCTTCTGAAACCTAGGTGGAGGTTCCCAAACCTCAATTGTTGACTTCTGTGTACCCGCAAGCTCAATACCACAAGTAAGCTGTCAAGGCTTGGGGCTTCCATCCTCTGAAGCCACAGCCCAAGCTGTGCATTGGTTCCTTTCAGCCACGGCTGGAGGGACTGGGACATAGGGCACCAAGTCTCTAGGCTGCACACAACACAGCGACCCTGGGCCCATGGAAATGCTTTTTCCTCCTGGGTCTCTGGGCCTGTGATGGGAGGGGCTGCTGTGACGGTGGCTGACATGGCCTGGAGACATGTTTCCCATGGTCGTGGGGATTAACACTAGGCTCCTTACTACTTAGGCAAATTTCTACAGCTGGATTGAATTTCTCCCCAGAAAATGGGTTTTTCTTTTCTATTGCATAGTCAGGCTGCAAATTTTCCAAACTTTTATGCTCTGCTTCCCTTTTAAAATTGAATGCCTTTAATGGCACCCAAGTTGCATCTCAAATGCTTTGCTGCTTAGAAATGTCTTCCACCAGATTCCTAAATCAACTTCCTCACGTTCAAATATTCACAAATCTCTAGGGCAGGGGTAACAATGCCACCAGTCTCTTTGCTAAAACAGAACAACAGTCACCTTTACTCCGGTTCCCAACAAGTTCCTCATCTCCATCTGAGCCCACTTCAGGCTGAACCTTATCGTCCGTATCGCTATCAGCATTTTGGGCAAAGCCATTCAACAAGTCTCTAGGAAGTACCAAACTTTCCCACATTTTTCTGTCTTCTAAGCCCTCCAACTGTTCCAAACTCTGCCTGTTGCCCAATTCCAAAGTCACTTCCACATTTTCGGGTATCTTTTCGGCAACACCCCACTCTACTGGTACCAATTTACTGAAGTAGTCCATTTTCATGCTACTGATAAAGACATACCTGAGGCTGGGAAGAAAAAGTTTAATTGAACTTACAGTTTCACATGGTTGGGGAGGCCTCAGAATCATGATGGGAGGCAAAAGGCACTTCTTACATGGTGGCAGCAAGAGAAAATGAGGAAGAAGCAAAAGTGGAAACCCCTGATAAACCAGTCACATCCCCTGAGACTTACTCACTTTCATGAGAATAGCACGGGAAAGACTGGCCCCTGTGATACAATTACCTCCCTCTGGGTCCTTCCCAACACGTGGGAATTCTGGGAGACATGATTCAAGTTGAGGTTTGGGCGGGGACACAGCCAAACCAGATCATGTCTCAGGCCGCTGTACCTTTTCTAATGCTATCTGCTCTTCCTCAGATATTCTTTCGGCTCCACTTGCCAAAATTCTGTGTATTCTTTAAGAGCATTCTCAAAAGTTATTTAAATGAAGTTCTCCCCGTTACCCCATGGGCTCCCCTCATTGCCTTTTCCCAGTCAGAATTAATTACTCCCACCTTTGGGATCTGGGGCACTGTTTATAATCCTCTGGTAAGAGGTCTAAACATGGTCTAACTTACTTTGTAATTTGCTGTGTATATGTCTCTCTCAGGCTGCTCCCTTCAACAAAAATTATGATCTTTTTGAGCATAGATACTAAGATTTCTTCTTTGTTAAATCTTCTAGTAGATAAGCCAGTATCTAGTATAGAATACATAAATGTATTATATTTGGCATTTATTTTATGCATTTATTTGTCATATGTATTAGCATTCATTCTGCTAATAAAGACATAACCGAGACTGGGATAATTTATAAAGGAAAAGAAGCTTAATGGACTCACAATTCCACGTGGCTGAAGAGGCCTCATAATCATGGTAGAAGACAAAGGAGGAGAAAGTCACGTCTTAGACAACCACAGGCAAGGGAGCTTGTGCAGGGGAACTCACATTTATAAAACCATCAGATCTTGTGAGACTTATTCACTTCCATGAGAACAGTATGGGTGAAACTATCCCCATGATTCAGTATCTCCACCAGGCACCCCGCTTGACACAAAGGGGTTATCGCAATTCAAGGTGAGATTTGGGTGCTGACACAGCCAAGCCATATCTTTGTATAACAGAAATATTCATTTGGCATATTGTTGGTACATTTATTTAGCTCTAACTTGGGAGCAGACACTATACTAACTGTATATACAATACTTCTCGTCCTTACAAAAACATGAGAGTTACTTATTATCCCTTCTGAGCCTCAGAAGAAACTGAGGTTCAAGGGGTTGACTGGTTTGTATAGGAATGCATAGTAGTTAATGATGCCACCTGAATTTCAATGCAAATCTGTCTAATTCCATTACAAACTTCAAGAAATGTGTAGCAATAAGCATAGAGTATTTTTAAAACAAAGGAGAGTACACTCACAATAAGGGCATTTGCTATTTATCACTTTACCATGCAATCTCAGGGAATGAAAATAATCATTCTCTTTCCCATGTCCAAACAGGCACAAATACACGTATACAATTTTGCTTTAAAAATTACGCTAAAAACAGGAGAGATCCAAGATGGCCGACTAACAACAGCTCAGGAATGTAGCTCCCAGTGAAAGCGCAGAGAACGAGTGGACGCCGCACTTTCCGACGAGTTTTTGTTGCCCACAGACCGGGAGATTCCCGGCGGAGAAGCCACGCGGGTCGCCGGCGCGACTCTTTTGGCCGGCGCGGCTGTTTTGCCGGCACCCAGCGCAGTGCTTCCCGGTGCGGAGTGTGCGGGACGGACGGGCTCGGCTGGTCCCATCCCC
>PVKP010021800.1:0-38602 GCA_004027715.1 Plecturocebus donacophilus
TTTTTTTCTTTCTTTTGCTGTTTCTTTCTCTCTCCTTCTCTCTCTTTTTCTAAAATCTCTTCCTCTTTCTCTCTTTCATTCTTTTCCTTTCTTTTGCTGTTTCTTTCTTTCTCCTTTTCTCTCTTTTTCTAAAATCTCTTCCTCTTTCTTTCTCTCTTTCATTCTTTTTATTCTAAATAATAATAATAATAATAATAATAATAAAAGAATGAGTTCATGTCCTTTGCAGGGACATAGATGAAGCTGGAAATCATCATTTTCAGCAAACTAACAAAGGAACAGGAAACCAAACACCACATATTCTCATTCATAAGTGGGAGTGGAACAATGAGAACGCATGGACACAGGGAGGGGAACATCACACACTGGGGCCTGTCAGGGGATGGGGGAGTAGGGGAGGAATAGCATTAGTAGAAATACCTAATTTAGATGACAGGTTGATGGGTGAAGCAAACCACCATGGCACGTGTATACCTATGTAACAAACCTGCACGTTCTGCACATGTATCTCAGAACTTAAAGTATAATAATAAAAAAGTAATTGAGGCAAATATGCCTGTTTAATATCTGATTTATTATAAATCAGAGCCGTGACTTTGTAATGTCACATTTTAACTTGTAGGTTTTCATCCAGTAGAGATGCAAATAATTTCTGTCTAGTAGAAAATGTAACTGCAGAGAACAGTTTTCTAGTTTTACATAACCCAGAAATTTTACTTGAATATTCTTTCTTTAATCCCTATAACTTCTTTGTTGCTTAAATGCTCTTTGATAATATTTTATGATTTCACTGATTCCCTCTGAAGTTAATGTAATCATTCTATGTTGTATGTGAGTCATGTTTTTGTCTTTTTGAATACAATACTTTGCTAATACTTAGAGATTTGGCTAGTACTTAGAGATTTTTCTAGCAATACCTATAACATACTAGATATTCAACATAGGTTTGTTGAAAAAAATGAGTGAATGAATACATGAAACCATTAACCACAAAAGGAAGCCTGAGTGAGCCCTGAGTCCTGTTAGCTTTGGACCCACCTCCTCTCTAATAGCTTCATTGGCAACTTCAGACTGAGTCTTTCCACTTCATACTAGCTGCACAGAAAATTTGGTTTAAACCTAAACAGTATGTCAGTGTTAAGGGAAGTTTGGTGCACTCTTCGCAGTGGAGAGTACTATCAGCAGAATGCTATGCTGTTTTATGATGCTTAGCTTTTATGGGAAGCCTCCATCTGCCCTTAGATGCAGTTGCTGATGTTAATTCAGTCTAGGCATTGATGTCTGAGGTTTTGTGTTTTCAACTATTTAATATCTAGCACCTAGTCCATCTCTCATCCCTCTTCATTCTCTTCCATGATTTCCTCGTGTCTCTACTTTTGCCCTGTGTTTTGACCTTGGAGGGTATCCTACCTGCATGTCTCAACAATTCCCAGTGCCTACATTGAAGCATCTAAACTCTTTACTTGACACTCTCATAATTTCTTCATGTATAACCACATTTTCAATTTTTTATTTTTATGTGTTTTAAAAAGATATGTTTGTATCAATGTTAGGGATTATGTTCTGCTCTATGTCATGAGAATTTGAAAACATGGTTCCTTAACAATTCAGGAATCTATTTCTTTTTCCTACAAATAGAAGTGCTGAGAGGGGCAGTCCAGACTTAGTTTTGTAGCTGGATAACACTCCCAGCAACCCAGGTTTCTTCTGTGTTTCCACGGAGACTTCCTTGGCATGGGGTTTTTATTTTCAAAAATGTTTGGTGATTGTAAAATGAAGCTCCTTTTCCAGTGTCAAGTTCACAATCTGCATAGAATAAGGAACAGAAGTGAAGGGCACAGAGCATATTTAAGTTAAGTGTGTCTTTTTTTTTTTTTAGTAGCTTTCCCTGAATCCCCTCCAAGTGATTTCCAGTTACATCTCCCAGCCACACTGTGTGATGTAGCTACCCTTAGCCACAGTGGAAGCTGCAACACAGCCAGCTATCCTGAACCAAACCTTGGTTCTCTTACTAAGGAAAAAGGGGAAACTAAACATAGGGTGGGTATCTAGCAATGTTCACCATAATTCTTTTTAAATTTTTATTTTAATACATTTCATTTTGGCCCTCTACCTGGGATATCTCTCTACATTGACAATTACTTGAGAAAGAAATAAATATTTTTATGCCATTGTTTTAAATCAAATGACTTGACAGTGTCAAAACTGATAAATTGGGGCATTCAGAAATAACATAACTATCAGACATTCAGACATATTACACAAATTGGAGTTGAATCCTAATCATGCAGTTTACAGGCTATATAACCTTGGAAAATTCTGATTAAGTCTCCCTTGTCTTAATCTCTAAAATGGGAATAAAATAATAGAATGTCTAAGCATGGGTTTCTTAGAAAACAGTCTATGTCAGAGCTCACATATTAAGGCTTTTTGGAGTGTCCAGTGTCAGGGCAGCTAGAATGGGAGTGAAATGAGAAGAATTGGAATATTTAATTAGGTATCATAAAGTTTGTAACAAGGTATTATAATTCTGAGATAATTTCTTTCCTACTGGGGTTAAAATGTTCTTTATGTTATGAAATTATGGTAATAGTAATTTGACTACTTTTTAACACTGTTACTAACAACAAAAAAAGGAAAATTGATATCCCTGTGTTTCCTGTGTTGCTTCCTAGTTTTTAGAAATGTCTCAACTTGGTCTCTAAGATTTCTTCTTCACCTGATATTATAATTACAGGGAGATGAGATCTTAGTTTACTTTGAAGAGTCAAGCAAAAAGCAAACAACCCCATTAAAAAGTGAGCAAAAGGTATGAACAGACACTTTTTCAAAAGAAGATGTATATGTGGCTAACAAGCATATGAAAAAATACTCAGTATCACTAATCATTAGAGTAATGCAAATCAAAACCACAATGAGATACCATCTCACACCAGTCAGAATGGCTCTTACTAAAAAAGAAAACAACATGCTGGCAGAGTTAAGGAGAAAAGGAAACACTTATATAGTTACAGTGGGAGAGTAAATTAGTTTAACCATTTTGGAAAACAGTGTGGTGATTCCTCAAAGAACTAAAAACAAAACTACCATTCAACCCAGGAATCCCATTACTGTTTATATACCTGATATGGTTTGGCTGTGTCTTTACCTAAATCTCAACTTGAATTGTAACTCCCAGAATTCTCACGTGTTGTGGGATGGACCCAGGGGTAGGTAATTAAATCATGGGGGCCAGTCTTTTCTGTACTATTCTCATGATTGTGAATAAGTCTCATGAGATCTGATGGGTTTATCAGGGTTTATCAAGTTCTTTCTGCTTTTGCTTCTTCCTCATTTTTCTCTTGCCACTGCCACATAAAAAAATGACTTTTGCCTCCTACCATTATTCTGAGGCCATCCCAGCCACATGGAACTGTAAGTCCAATTAAACTTCTTTTTCTTCCCAGTTTCAGATATGTCTTTATCAGCAGCATGAAAATGGACTAATACAGTAAATTGGTACCAGTAGAGTGGGGGGTTGCTAAAAAGATACCCAAAAATGTGGAAGCGACGTTGGAACTGGGTAACAGGCAGAGCTTGGGACAATTTGGAGGGCTCAGAAGAAGACAGAAAAATGTGGGAAAATTTTGAACCTCCTAGAGGCTTGTTGAATGGCTTTGACAAAAATGCTCATAGTGATATGAACAATACAGTCTAGGCTAAGGTGGTCTACTATAAAGACACATGCACATGTATGTTTAGTGCAGCACTGTTCACAATAGCAAAGACTTGGAACCAACCAAATACCCATCAACGATAGACTGGACTAACAAAATGGGGTGCATATACACTGTGGAATACTATGCAGCCATAAAAAAGAATGAGTTCATGTCCTTTGCAGGGACATGGATGAAACTTGAAGCCATCATTCTCAGCAAACTAACACAGGAACAGAAAACCAAACACTGCATGTTCTCACTCATAAGTGGAGTTGAGCAACGAGAACAGGTGGAAACAGAGAAGGGAACATCACACACCGGAGCCTGTCAGAGGGTGGGAGGCAAAGGGAGGGACAGCATTAGGATGAATACCTAATGCATGCAGGCCTTAAAACCTAGATGATGGGTTGATATGTGCAGCAAACAATCATGGTACATGTATGTCTATGTAACAAACCTGCACATTTTACACGTTTCCCAGAGCTTAAAGTAAAAAATTAAAAAATTTTAAAAAAGATTTCCAAGCTTGCTACCATTAAATGAAATGGCTGTTTATGAAAGACATTGTGTATGCAATGTCTTTTTGTTTTATGCAAGCCCTTTTGTTTTATGAATATTCTAGTTAACTTCAATTTGGTTAGTAGCTCCCAGGATAAAGAAAGGAAAACTTCCTTTCACCATCTAGAAAAACAAAACTATGTGGTCTATGTCAAAGGTCTATGTAATATCACCAAGCAAGTGTAGTGCCTGGAATATACAGTCATATACAGATGCATATGGTGCTCACATGTTTGTGGAATAAATTTATCTGCTGGTTCCTACATGTCTCTTGTCTTTCACTAGTCAAGCCTCACTTTCAGAACTTTAACTCCCCAATATTTTATATATTTGTAGACTAAATGAAAAATATATAGGCCTGGTTTGAGCATCCGTAGTAACTCTATATTATAAAACATAACCTTTTATAATCCTATGGGTATTAAATGGGAACATTATGTGAAACTTAAAACAATTTTTAATATCATTAAGGAATGACAGAAGTGAACTATAGCAATAACCATAAAGCAAACCTTCTAAAAGAGACTCACACATACTTCACATTTTCTTAGGAGGGTGAATTAAAGATGAAAGGGTCAACAGATTTTTAAAAAAAATTCTCTTTACCACAACAGAAAACAATGTTTTGTTCAAAACAACTGCTGAGAAAGGATACTCAATCAGGAAGAACACAACTGTCAGAGGAAAAGTAATAAGCCAATTATCAAATTGAAAAAAATGACAACTAATTGTGACACTGCTTTATATCTCATAAAGCAATAATAAGTTGATATTAAATTTCCACTGAAAGGTGCAATGACTACAAATGTTGTGGCATCACTGAAGCTTGTTTCCAGTTCCTTGTGACTACCTGTTTTTTGAGCTTTCTTTATTTAGGCCACCTTCAGCATTCAGAATGTTTGGCAATTAGTTTTAAATCTAGTACTGATGTCTTTTTTTTCTCCCCCTCTGGAAAAGTAGCTTGAGCTGGAAGGCAGCAGCTGAACAAATATTCGAAGCTGATGAAAAAGTGGTGAGTAGATGAGGAAACTCATCAAGCCTTCAACAAGATTGTTAGGGCATCAGTCGATGTGAGTGTATTTAAAACAAGAGTGCATGTGGGAATGCAGGAGGGTCCATCCTTTTAACTTGGTCCACATAATTGAATTGTGAATACTTTCTTGTATTCCAAGAAACAGGAATACCTACATGGAATTTTCAGATATGTGCTCTTCCAAAGTGATATAACTCAGCTCAATGAACAGCCATGAGAAAATCCAGGCTCAATTAGACTTTCAGTTATTTGTGCTATGTAGACCTAACTAGTGCTTCTTATTCTGTTCTGGGGCCACAGCTCTGTATGGATAATAGTTCAAGACATTTTACATAGTTGAAGTAGCCTGTGGAGAGTTCTCTGTCTTTACAGTTAAGTATCAGTAGGACTCCTGGGTTACATTGCTTGCAAAAATACTGTCATGGTTAGGTAACCATCTTTCATCTTTGATTTATCTCCAAGTAGATCATGTGTTTATGGATAAGAACATTTTTTGAGACACCCCTTATTTGTTCAATTTCTCTCTTGTTGTTTGTTTCAAGGTATTACACATTTGGTACTAACAGGACTTAAAATGAGCACATATTATTTTCTCATTTGGAAAATAATACACCTTCTTCATAAAAGAAGGTTCTAAAAATCACCTATATTCACATTATTCAAGTGAGGATCATTCTTAACTATTAATATTTGAGTAGATGACTTTTCAGTTTCCTTTAAAAAATGAATCACTTAGTTTTCATATCATTGTTAACATACTGAATATACAAGTTTGGGTAGGACCTTGAACTAGACCTTAATGATTCATATCAATGAGTGACAGAAAATAAAAACTGAGATAAGCGAAAAACAAAGATCAAAACTCTCACTCTAATCAATGGTTCAACTTCTTCTTCCATCAAATCTTTTTTAAAAGGCCTTCAATTTCGATCACTTTTTAAAATAAAGGAATTATGAGATTATTGTGACTGTTTTTTAGGTTATCTCATGTGAGCTTTCTAACAAGTATAATAAGCAGCAGTCATACCACCCTTTAACATTAATTGAGTTGGGGCTAGACGCCAGGTGTCTCCACTCCATGGCCACCCTTCTTTCTGTTACATCATGATTCCGCCCATGGGATTTGCTTGGCTGCACATACTCTAGTGAATCTGCCCTTGCCATTACTGTCTTAGTTGTCTTGTGTAGCATCCAGACTCGGGTAAGCTAAAGAGGTATTGGAGACTTGGCCCAGACTCTAAGGATCTGGCCTGGATCCCAAGTCCAGAGGTTATATGGGAAGTTAGTTGGTTTGTTCTGGTGTACCTGCAGTGTGAACCTTTGAGTACCTGAAAAGCAGACATTTTGGTTGGAATCTTTGTTCCATCAATCCTAGTTGTGTGACTTTTGAAAAATTCCTAACATCTCTTAGCCTTAGGTTTATGATCAGTAAAATGGAGAGACTCCATTTTATCTCTCAGAGCATAATTTTATCTCATTAAATATAATCACACATGTGTAGCACTGTCCACTGATAGGAGCAACTGATAGTACCCATCGCATATTAGTAGGAGAAACCCAACTAACTACTGAGAAGACTTAAACCCTTGCTGAGGATTCTGCTGAGAAATATCCTCATCCCCTAGAGATACTTTAAACTATGGGTCTCAGAATCTGGCTTAGTACTTAGCCTTTCATAAAACGAGAGATGGGGATATAGGAGTCTGGTTGAAAAAAAGAATGGAGGTAATCCAACAATGTACTCATTGCTTTTCAAAGACCCTTACACAACAGTGACCCAACATATTTGTCTTTGAACTCCAAGTACCCAAGCATTTACTGAGTGACTAATACATGCCAAAGCCCTTCTAAATGTGAGTGGTTCCCTTATGAAAATATTGGTTTGTCAAATGAATCTGAATGGAGGGGTGACTTGTGCATATTGTAAAGGCATGCTGTAAAAACAGCTTTTATCTTATTTTCTTCTTCTTTCTGCTCTTCAGTTTAGACCAACTTATAAACAATCTTATTCAGACTCAACTGATATTATTGTTCCTAGGATTTGAACTCAAGTTTCCCTGGTTCCATATCTGTTTCTTCTTTTACTGTAAAGACTTAACATACCTCCGTGTTTATGGCAGCCTCAGAAGTGCCTCAGTGAATGTCTTATGAACTCTACACTCAAACAGCAGAGGAGAGGAAACCAAATATAAGAAATAGCAGTGACTAATGTAAGACACTATATTGATTTCTAATTATCTCCCCTCATAAGAATGAGGCACATCGAATAACTAAATTTTCTAGGGAATTGAGGTACTCTCTCTGCAAAGTTTAATATAATTTTGATTTTCATCATCTTTCCTGAGAAATTGTATCCTAGAACATTATATTATTTTCTGAATTTTTAACCAGATAACTCTAAACATATTTTACCTTTGTTCAAGTATTTGGGCACCATTACTTTGCTATGTCCTTCTCAGAGTTCAGTTTTTCTGTCTCTCTCTTTCCTCTAAGTCTGGATATCAACCATCCTTTCTGCCATGTTTGCCATTCTTTCCTCTTTCTTCCTTTCTCTCACTCCTTTCTTTTCCCTTCTTGATTTCTTCTCTTCTGTCTGCTGATGCTAATATTTGTGACCTAAAAATCAGACATCTGAATGAGTTAACACTTTAGCCAAAGTCTTGTATTCACAGAGTAAAGAACAAGTTTTAATAAAGGTGGTGTTTATTTCTCTTTTGCACAAGTTCACACTTTTTCCCATTTACTTCAACTGTGGTATTTTAGGGGACTAGAAAGAGAGCTTAATCAGGGACAGACTCAACTCCAGGTAAGTGAATGTGATACTCACTTCTTCAAGAGTGAGGCGAGAACAGATGGAAGTAGTAAAGGCTAGGCAGTCCGGGCTAGAGCCAGGCCTCTGGAAGAATTAGATCAGGGAATTCTAGAGACTAGGAAGAAAAGGAGAATGATATGAGGCAATGCCTGAGAGAAAGAATGAGTAAATGCCAGGCAGGAAAGGGAAAGGAACTGCTTCAAATTATGCATCCGCTACAGCCTGGCTGTTTCATGTAGTCCTCAGAATGAAGGTGTGTAGTTACTGTGCCATTTATATGTCCTCCTGCCCCACCCATGTTCTACTGTCTACCCCTTTTTTTCCTTCATCCTATCCTCTAGCTTCCTGTGGGATTCAGTTAATAGGTGGCACTGACAGGCAACTGGAAGGTGAGAGGAGAGTGAAGTCCACAAATATGGCAGAAATACCTATTTTTCTGGGTCACTGTGTGTTGGCTGCATTCCTCTTTCAAAATGTCCAGCACCTGTTGAGCTGTCTTCCCCATACAGCTCTGTTCCAGTCACTTCTTTCACCTGCCCCTTCAGGCCTTGATGTAATTGCTACACATTGTTGGTTCCCCAAACCTACCTTCGTCTTTGTAAGTTGATCTTGTATTGCATTCTCTTCAATCATCAAACTTGGTAGTGTCATCAGTATTCTGCTGTTACCTTGACTGTTTTACTGTTTATAGCGTGAATCTCAACACACTATTTTGTCTTTCCAAGTGGGAGAAGCATGCTAATAATGCCTTCAATCCACCATCTTGAAAAAAAATTACTTTTTAAGAAGAAGACATTTTTATTTGTATAAGTTGCCAAATTTCATACATGCTTACTTCTGCTTCTGACTATAATGGTGTAACTGTGAATCTTCTCATAGTAAACAACTAGATAACTGGATGAAATACATAAGGCAACTATTTCTGGACAGTAGACAATTGGTAGTGCAGGACTGTAATATGTGAGAGAAGGTAAATAAGCAAGGTGAATGCATTAGTTCCTTCTCATACTGCTATGAAGAAATACCCAAGACTGAGTAATGTACAAATAAAAGAGGTTTAATTGACTCACAGTTCTGCAGGGCTGGGGAGGCCTCAGGAATCTTACAATCATAGTAGAAGGGGAAGCAAACACATTCTTCTTCACATGAAGAAGGAGAAGAATGAGAACCAAGTGAAGGGGGAAGTCCCTTATAAAACCATCAGATCTCGTGAGAACTGACTCACTGTCCTGAGAATAGCATGGGGGAAACCACCCCCATGATTTAATTACCTCCCATCAGGTTTCTCTCATTACACTGTGGCTTACAACAATTCAAGATGATTGCTGGGTGGGAACACAGCTAAACCAAATCAGTGAGCATTATATTCATCCTGACTTTCTGTCTGGAAGCATTTTTCAGACAGCACATAGAAGGAGATCAGTTAGAATGCAGAAAGTGTGAGACACCTGAAATTTAACAAGTAGAACCAGAGACTGGGAAGCTGGCAGAAAAAGAGCTCCAAAATTTGTATGAAGACCCCCTTGAGCATTGTGTTGAATACTAAACCACTGTTGTGAAGGGAGAGACTCCATGAGGTTGGGCAAAGAACAATAAAAAACCATAAGTTGAAGAGTTTCTAGAGTACATGCAGGGCTAGGAGATGTTTGTGTTCTGATCAACCATAGTGAAGAGTCCTTGTTAAAGCTTTGAGGTATTCAGTGGAAACACTAGAGGGTCATGCTTTGCAAGAGTGAATAAACTAGGTCTACAGTAAAGGACACTTGAAACCTGCTGTAACTACCTTATAGGAAAACTTTGAAAAGCTCAAACTGATTATGAAGTAACTTAAAAGTTTCTAGAATAAAAAAAAATTAAAGAAACATTACACACACACACACACAAGCACGCACACACACACACACACACACACATTCCAGCTCCTTCCAGTGCTCAGGAAGAATACTTTTGCACAATCTCAGCTATGACCACTGCCTGCATCACCCTGGCTAACAACGAGGTCTTGAGTCTGTCCACATATTCAGTGCATTACTACTGCAATCCTATTTATAACCAAGAAATCTCAGAGTCTATGTCACTACCCTCTCTTGTGTTTGTGTGTGTGTGTATGCGTGCATATGTCCAGGGAATCCAGGGATGTGATGTTCCTTCTAGGCTCCTAGTAGTGTGTAATGGCATCAGCTCTGATGGGGGTCAGAGGGTAGTAACATAGACTCTGAGATTTCTTGGTTATAAATAGGATTGTAGTAGTAATGCACTGGATACGTGGACAGACTCAAGACCTCCTTGTTAGCCAGGGTGATGCAGGCAATGGTGATAGCTGAGACTGTGCAAAAGTATTCTCCTTCCTGAGCACTGGAAGGAGCTGGATATATATATATATAATCCAGCACTCACCAGTGTAACATGTACAATGTTCAGAATCTAATGAAGAATAGTAGACATTAGAAAAAGTAGTACAATTCAATTGATTACAAGAAGCATCACAATTTATATTATAATAATAAGATAACATAAATATTATATATTATACAAATATATTACATTATATTTAATTAAAATATAAATTAAAGTCTCTTCTATTACAAGAAGCAACAGTCACCAGAAACATATTTTTTTTAAATGATAAAGGCAATGGAATTGGCAGAAAAGAATCTTAGAACAGCTTTACAAATACCTTTAAATTTTAAGGGAAACATAGTCTAATAAGGAGAGGGATGAAGGATTAAAAACTGGAACTTCTAGAAATGGGATAATATATGAATGAAACATTTCACTGGAGGAGATTAACAACTGATTAAAACCAGGAAAGCAAGAAAAAAAAAACATGGAATTTGAAAGCATAGCAATAGAAACCATGAAAACCGAAGCACAGAGGGAGAAACAAATTGAACAAAATAAACAGAGCATTGGTGACTCAGGAGACAACATCAAATGTCAACATATGTGTGATTTGAGCTTAATAAAGGGGGAAAATAAATTAACAAATAACATTATTTGAAGAAATACTGGCAAATGTGATGAAAACGGTAAATCTATATATCCAAGATATTCAACAGAACCTCAAGCAGGATAAACACAATGAAAACCATATTAAGGTATATTACAATAAAATTGTTGGAAACTTATGATAAAGAATAAATCTTGAAAGCAGCCAGAGAAAGAAAATATACACTGTATACAGAGTAAACCATAAGAATAAGCAAACTTCTCGTCCGACACATTGTAGGCCAGAAGACAATAGAATGGCGTCTTTAAAGTCCTAAAAGAAAAAAAAAAATAAAAAGCTATCAACCTAGAATTTTATATTAGGTGGAAATAGCTTTAACAGCAAAGGTAAAATAGAGTTTTTCAAATGAGCAAAAGCTAAGAGAATTCATTGACAGCAGACTTGCACTTTAAAAGATATTAAAGAAGTTTTTCATCTGGAAGGAAAACCATACCAGACGAAAACTTGAAATTAAACAAGAGAATAAGAAACATCGGAAATAGTAAATATGCAGTTTTATATATAAACACTCTTTTCTTTACCAACATGTAATGAATACATAAGAATATTTGTGAGGTATTTTACACTCTGTTTTTCCTATTAAATCTTTGAAATCCTTCTGTTTTACACTTATATTACATTTCAGTTTGAACTAGCCACATTTTAAGTATTCAGTAGCCATATGTAGAGGAGGGATTAGTCATCTGAAAATAGTGTGTTTGTATTTGTGTTCTTATTTATTTTGTCTCACTCTACTAGAATGTAAGCTCTGAAACAGCAGTTACATTTTCTTATCCACACCTATAGACTCTGTAGCTAGAACAGAACCTAGTACATGGTAGGTAATATTATTTATTTCTTGGATTAAAAATGTTTCAAGGAAGAAGACATGGATACTGTATACAGTAGATAGAAATTATAAGGTACGTGTTTTGGGAGCTAGAATGATTCTTAAAGGAGGTTTAGTCAGTATGGACTTTCAAATTTGATGGCTGTAGGTTTAAATCTCAGCTCTATCATCTGCAATTTTGTGGCCTTGGGCAAATGTTTTAACCTTGATTTGGGGATATCTAAAGTGGATAGGGCATGAAAGCAATTGGTCCCAGGAGGGAGGGTATTTTATCTCTGACATTGTTTTGAGTTGCTGGGGCTTGATGATAATAAAAAGTCTTTTTTTATTATTAAAAAAATTCCCAACAGACAATGCACCCCCATCCCTTGTCTGTACTTGAGTGTACCACTGTCATTGCTTCATCCTTGATATGCTACTGCCTGTGTGAGCTTACATTTTCTCACCTTTAAAATTATTTCTGTCATTTTATCTAGAAAATATTTTATAGCCCTTATTACATGCAAGGAAATTCTCAATGATACACACACACACACACACACACACACACACACACACCCCTATATCTATATATAGATACACACACATATCTTTATATATATGTGTGTGTATCTTTATATATATGTGGGTGTGTGTGTGTATCTATATATCTATCTATATATCTATATTTCTATCTCTGTTTAATTCTATCAACAATTCTGGGAGAAAAGCAATTTTTCTATTCCCACTTTACAGATGAGGAAACAGAGACCCAAGTTCACATAATTGGGAAGAAGCAGAGCCAGGTTTTTAACTCAGACAATTTGACTTCAGAGAATGCACTCTTATATTGCCTCTCCATAATAAGACCTACCATATGAAGTTGGAGATACTGAATGGAAAGTAGCCAGCATAGTGTCTAGCCCACAATAGAAATTCAGTGGACAGGAGCTATTCTTATTATCACTATTAATAATATTTTTATTGATTGAGAATCTGAAATCACAGGGAAGGTAACTAACACCCCAAGTGTATGCCACTATTTAGAAGCAAACAGGGCTTAAGGTATATAACCTGCTGATTTCCAGTAATGCCACTTCTGTCCACTGTTAACCCTTTATGGGAAACTAAGAAGAAATAATCACTGGAGGAGTAAAGAAGAAGTGTTGACATTTTAATTAAATACACTGAGAGTTTGCTTTTTTCTTGTGTGGTTTGAAGTCTTATTCTATCTGATCCTGGGAATTCACTCATACCCTCCACAGCGAATTTATAAAGAAAATATTCTAAAAACATCCTTTCCTTACCCCAGCTTCTTACCCACAGAGCAAGAATAGTGTTTAATATTCTAAGGCATTTATATGTCATGATTTTTTAACCTTTATTCACACTTAAATGTTTTTATACGTTTTTAAAGCATAATTTAAACTTTCAAAAAATTTCAAATTATGATGCAATTTACATAAAGTGCACCAATTTTAAGTGTGCAATTCAATGGATTTTCACAAAAATGTGTATGCAGCCATGTTACTACCACTCACATCAAGATAAAATATTTGCATTGTGCAGTGGCTTGTGACTGTAGTCTCAGTTACTAAGGAGTCTAAGGCGGGAGGATCATTGGGCACAGGAGTTGGAGGCTGCAATAAGCTATGATCACACCACTGCACTCCGGTCTGGGAGACAGAGCGAGACCTTATCTCAAAATAAATAAATAAATAAATAAATAAATAAATAAATAAAATAAGAAAAGAAAGAACAAAGGAAAAATAAAACATGTAGAATATTTCCAGCACTTCAGAAGACTCCCTCATGCCCCCTCCTTGACAATACTCCCACCAAAAATAACACCATTCTGACTTCTATCAACTTAGATTCATTTTGCCTATTCTTACTCTGAAAAGAATATGGGGACTAGCTTTTTGTTGTTGTTTATTTAACCTGATGTCTACAAAGTTCATCTGTATTGTTGTGAGTAGCAATAGTTTTTTATTGTTGAACAGTATATTTGGTGACTATACCACAATTTATATCTCCATATTTTGTTTTTGGACACTTATTAGTTTCCAGTTTGGAAGTATTCTAAATAAAGCACCAATGAAGTTCTTGTATATTTTATTTAATGGACACAAGACTTTATTTTTATTGGATATATGCTCACTCATGGAACTGCTGGGTTATAGGGTACGTATATGATTAGGATTAAAAGTTAAGGCAAGGAGTTTTTCAAATAAGTTGTACTAATTTACAGTTCTTCAGTGTGTGTAAAGGTTTTAGCTGCGTTATATCCTCAACAGTTGGCATGGCTACTGTAACTCTTCAAAATAATCTGTTTTTTAATATTCTGCTTCATTTTTAAGCAATGTGTTAGATTATATGTAATTAATTAGTTAGGAAAAGAGCAAATTCTCATAGTTTAAGAAATTCCCATCGACAATTACAGCATTAGGGCCATATGCATTTTCATCTGTACTCTCTTTTTCAAATCAGCCTTATTAAAGTATAACTTACACACAACAAAATATACCAATTTTAAGGGCAATAATTTGTTGTGTTTTGATAACTGTATATGGATATGCAACTGTATAAAATTACCAATTGTGTAGTCCCTATAGTAATTATAAAATGGAACATTTTCATCACCCTAAGAAGTTCCTTTATGTCCCTTTAAAGCTGTTAAAAGAAAAACTTCAGCTGAATTAAATTGAAAGGAGTTTCACTGAGCAGCAAACTACTCAGGAATCAGGCAGACCCCAGAATCACAGCAGATTCAGACAGACTCCAGCGCAGACATGTGGTGGAAGAAGATTTATAGAAAAAAAAAAGGAAGTGAGGTACAGAAGTCCAAAGTGAGGTACAGAAACAGCTGGATTGGTGGTTACAGGTTGGTGTTTGCCTTATTTGAACTCTGCAGTGTATGAGTGGTTGATGGATGGCTGCTGAGATTGGCCAAGACTCAGATATTGTTACAGGGGCAGACTCCTAAGCTAGGTTTTCAATTTTGTCTACCTATTAAGTTAGGTTGCAGTTTCTCTATAGGGACTCAAATACAGAAATACGGAGTCCTTCTCAGGCCATAGTTAATTAGCTTTAACAAAGTCAATACCCTCTCCGTAACTCCTGACTTTTGGAAAATGTTGATCTGCTTTTTAATTTTATTTATTTATCTTACTTTAAAAAAATTTTCCATAAATGAAATTATATAGTATGCACTCTTTTTCTTCACTTAGCAAAATGTTCTTGATATTATTTATGTTATTTTTTTATAATAGTTTGTTCCCTTTTATTGCTGAGTTGTATTTCATTGTACGTGTATACCACATTTTGTTAAACCATTCAGATGTTGATAGAAATTTGAATTCTTTCCAATTCGAGGCAATTATGAATAAATCTGCTTTTTGAGTACAAATGTGCGCTAATATTTCCGTAACTTTGATGAATATCTAAGAATGGAATTTCAGGGTATACGGTTAATGTATAACTTCTATAGAAATCACCACTGTTTTTAAGTGTATATTCTCACTAGCAATGAAAGAGAGCTCTGGTTGTTCCATGTACTTGTTGATAATTGACTTTGTCAATGTTTTTAATTCTAGCCATTCTAACGGATACATAATGATATCTCATGGTTTCAGTTTGCATATATATATATAGGCAATGTATATACACATGCATATATATAAATATGTGCATATATATATATTAGTCAGGTCATTGCCTCATTATTGTATGATTCCTTATATATTTTAGATGCAAATATTTTGTTAGCTACATGTATTGTGAATATTTTTTCTCATTTGTGATTGTCTTTTTAACAGTGTCTTGAAAAGCAAAAGTTAAAATTTCAATGAAGTCATATTTGTCCATTTTTTTCTTTAATATTCCATTCTTTGGGATTCCACTTAATTCTATTTAATCCTTACTAAATTCAGAACCACTGAGATTCTTATGTTTTTTCTTTAGGCTTGTTTTGGCTCTTATGCTTAGGTCTACGACTTGAGTTAATCATTAAAAATGGTATAACGTAAGGGTCAAGGTTCAGGGTTTTTTTTCTTTTGAATTTGGATATTCAATTGTTCAAAAATTATTTCTCAAAAAATGTTACTTTCTCCACTCAATTGCCTTAGTTACTTTTTAAAAAATCAGTTGTCTATATATGTGTGTGTGTCTATTTCTGAGGTCTCCTATTCTATTGATCTATGTGTCTATTTGGCACAAATACCACAGTGCTTCAATTACCGTGTCTCAGGAGTAAGGTTTAAAGTCAAGCAGTGTAAATCCTCTGATTTTGTTCTTTGTCAGTGTTGTGGGTTATACTAATTCCTTTGTAATTTCATGTACATTTTAGAATAAACCTGCCAGTTTTTATAAAAGTGTTGAAATTTTGGGTAAGATTGCAATGAATTCATAGATCAATTAGGGGAGAATCGACACCTCAAAAATAAGTAGTCTTCTAATCTGTATCTTTCCATTTATTTAGATCTTTAATTTCTCTCAGCAATAGTTCACCATTTTTAAAATTTATCTTTATTTTAAATTTTATGCTATTTTCAACTTTTCAATTTCAAAAGAATATAAGATATGTAATTGATTTTTCTTTATTGACTTTGTTATCTACAACATTACTAAACTCACTTGTTAGTTTTAACATATTCTTTTGGAATATTCTTTTATATATGTATATTTTTATTGTACTTTAGATTCTGGGGTACATGTGCAAATGATGTAGAATTGCTGCGTAGGTACATACATGGCAATGTGGTTTGCTGCCTCCATCCCCCTGTCACCTATATCTGGCATTTCTCCCCATGTTATCCCTCCCTAACCTCCCTACCTCCACTGTCCCTCCCCTAGTCCCCACCAACAGACCCCAGTGTGTGATGCTCCCCTCCCTGTGTCCATGTGTTCTCATTGTTCAACACCCACCTATGAGTGACAACATGCAGTGTTTGATTTTCTGTTCTTGTGTCAGTTTGCTGAGAATGATGGTTTCTAGATTTATCCATGTCCCTACAAAGGACACAAACTCATTGTTTTTTATGGCTGCATAGTATTCCATGGTGTACATGTGCCACATTTTCTCTTTCCAGTCTATCATTGATGGGCATTTGGGTTGGTTCCAGGTCTTTGCTATTGTCAACAGTGCTGCAATGGACATACATGTGCATGTGTCTTTATAACAGAATGATTTATAATCCTTTGGATATATCCCCAGTAATGGGATTGCTGGGTCAAATGGAATTTCTGTTTCTAGGTCCTTGAGGAATCGCCACACTGTCTACCACAACGATTGAATAGTTTACACTCCCACCAACAGTGTAAAAGTGTTCCTGTTTCTCCACATCCTCTCCAGCATCTGTTGTCTCCAGATTTTTTAATGATCGCGATTCTAACTGGTGTGAGATGGTATCTCAATGTGGTTTTGATTTGCATTTCTCTAATGACAAGTGATGATGAGCACTTTTTCATTGTTAGTTGGCCTAATAAATGTCTTCTTTTGAAAATTGTCTGTTCATGTCCTTTGCCCACTTCTGAATGGGTTTGTTTGTTTTTTTCTTGTAAATCTGTTTTAGTTCTTTGTAGATTCTGGATATTAGCCCTTTGTCAGATGGGTAGATTGCAAAAAATTTTTCCCATTCTGCTGGTTGCCAGTTCACTCTAATGATTGTTTCTTTTGCTGTGCAGAAGCTCTGGAGTTTAATTAGATCCCATTTGTCTATTTTGGCTTTTGTTGCCAGTGCTTTTGGTTTTAGTCATGAAGTCCTTGCCTATGCCTATGTCCTGAATGGTTTTGCCTAGGTTTTCTTCTAGGGTTTTTATGGTGTTAGGTATTATGTTTAAGTCTTTAATCCATCTGGAGTTAATTTTAGTATAAGGTGTAAGGAAGGGGTCCTGTTTCTGCTTTCTGCACATGGATAGCCAGTTTTCCCAATACCATTTATTAAACAGGAAATCTTTCTCCATTGCTTGTATTTTTCAGGTTTGTCAAAGATCAGATGGTTGTAGATGTGTGGCATTGCCTCTGAGGCCTCTGTTCTGGTCCATTGGTCTACATCTCTGTTTTGGTACCAGTATCATGATGTTTTGGTACCAGTACCATGCTGTTTTGATTACTGTAGCCTTGTAGCATAGTTTGAAGTCAGGTAGCATGATGCCTACAGCTTTGTTCTTTTTGCTTAGGATTGTCTTGGCTATGCAGGCTCTCTTTTGGTTCCATATTAAGGTGGTTTTTACCAGTTCTGTCAAGAGGGTAATAGGTAGCTTGATGGGGATAGCGTTGAATCTGTAAATTATTTGGTCAGTATGGCCTTTTTCACAATATTGATTCTTCCTAACCAGGAGAATGGAATGTTTTTCCACCTGTTTGTGTCCTCTCTTATTTCCTTGAGCAGTGGTTCATAGCACTCCTTGAAGAAGTCCTTTACGTCCTTTGTAGTTCTATTCCTAGGTATTTTATTCTCTTTGTAGCAATTGTGAATGGCAGTTTGCTCTTGATTTGGTTCTCTTTTAGTCTGTTATTAGTGTATAGGAATGCTTGTGATTTTTGCACATTGATTTTGTATCCTGAGACTGCTGAAATTGCTTATCAGTTTAAGGAAATTTTGGGCTGAGTCAGTGGGGTCTTCTAAATATACAATCATGTTGTCTGCAAATAGAGACAATTTGACTTCCTCCTTTCCCAATTGAATACGCTTTATTTCTTTTTCTTGCCTGATTGCTCTGGCTAGAACTTCCAATATATTGAATAGGAGTGGTGAGAGAGGGCATCCTTGTGTACTGCCAGATTTCAAAGGGAATGTTTCCAGTTTTGGCCCATTCAGTATGATATTGGCTGTGGGTTTGTTGTACATTATTTTGAGATACGTTCTGTCTATACCTAGTTTATTGAGAGCTTTTATCACAGAGTGTTGTTGAATTTTGTTGAAGGCCTTCTCTGCATCTATTGAGATGATCATGTGGTTTTTGTCTTTGGTTCTGTTTATGTGGTGAATTATGTTTATAGACTTGTGTATGTTGAACCAGCCTTGCATTCCGGGGATGAAGCCTACTTGCTCATGATGGATAAGCTTTTTGATGTGCTGTTGCAATCGGTTTGCCAGTGTTTTACTGAAGATTTTGCATCTATGTTCATCATGCATATTGGCCTGAAGTTTTCTTTTCTTGTTGAGTCTCTGCCAGGTTTTGGTATCAGGATGATGATGGTCTCATACAATGATTTGGGAAGGATTCCCTCTTTTTGGGTTGTTTCGAATAGTTTCAGAAAGAGTGGTACCAGCTCCTCTTTGTATGTCTGGTAGAATTCAGCTGTGAACCCATCTGGACCTTGATTTTATTAGTTGGAAGGCTATTAATTGCTGCCTCAACTTCAGTCCTTGTTATTGGTCTATTCAGGGTTTCAACTTCTTCCTGGTTTAGGCTTAGGAGGGTGTAAGTGTCCAGGAATTTATTCATTTCTTCCAGGTTTACTGGTTTATGTGCATAGAGTTGTTTATAGTAATCTCGGATGGTAGTTTGTATTTCTGTTGAATCGGTGGTGATATCCCCTTTATCATTTTTATTGCATCTATTTGATTATTTTCTGTTTTCTTTTTTATTAATCTGGCTAGTGGTCTGTCTATTTTGTTGATCTTTTCAAAAAACCAGCTCCTGGATTTATTAATTTTTTGCAGGGTTTTTTGTGTCTCTACCTCCTTCAGTTCTGCTCTGATCTTAGTTATTTCTTGTCTTCTGCTAGCTTTTGAGTTTTTTTTTCATCTTGCTCCTCTAGATTCTTCAATTTTGATGATAGGGTATCTATTTTAGATTTTTCCTTGATTCTCATTTGGGCATTTATTGCTATAAATTTTCCTCTAGACACTGCTTTAAATGTGTCCCAGAGATTCTGGTATGTTGTGTCTTCATCCTCGTTGATTTTGAAAAACATCTTTATTTCTGCCTTCATTACATTGTTTATCCAGTCAAAATTCAAGAGCCAGTTGTTCAGTTTCCATGAAGTTGTGTGGTTCTGAGTTAGTTTCTTAATCCTGATTTCTAATTTGATTGCACTGTGGTCTGAGAGACTGTTATGATTTCCCTTCTTTTGCATTTGCTGTGGAGTGATTTACTTCCAATTATGTGGTCAATTTTAGAGTAGGTGTGATGTGGTGCTGAGAAGAATGTATATTCTGTGGATTTTGGGTGCAGAGTTCTGTAGATGCCTATTAGGTTTTCTTGGTCTAGATTTGTGTCCAAATCCTGGGTGTTCTTGTTAATTTTCTGTCCATTGATATGTCTAATATTGACAGTGGAGTGTTAAAGTCTCCCACTATTATTGTGTGGTAGTCTAAGTCTCTTTGTAGGTTGTTAAGAACTTGCTTTATGTATCTGGGTGCTCCTGTATTGGGTGCATCTATATTTAGGATCATTAGCTCTTCTTGTTGCATTGATCCTTTTACCATTATGTAATTCCCTTCTTTGTCTCTTTTGATCTTTGTTGGTTTAAAGTCTATTTTATCAGAGACTAGGACTGCAACTCCTGCTTTTTTTCTCTCCATTTGCTTGGTAAATCTTCTTCCATCCCTTTATTTTGAGCCTATATGTGTCCTTGCATGTGAGATGGGTTTCCTGAATACAGCACACTGATGAGTTTTGACTTTTTATCCGATTTGCCAGTCTGTGTCTTTTGATTGGGACATTTAGCCCATTTACATTTAAGGTTAATATTGTTATGTGTGAATTTGATCCTGCCATATTGATGCTAGCTGGTTGTTTTGTCCATTAGTTGACGTAGTTTCTTCATTGTGTTGATGGTCTTTACAATTTAGTATGTTTTTGGAGTGGCTGGTACTGGTTGTTCCTTTCTATGTTTAGTGCTTCTTTCAGAGCTCATGTAAGGCAGGACTGGTGGTAACAAAATCTCTGAATTGCTTGTTCATTAAGATTTTATTTATCCTTCATTTATGAAGCTTATTTTGCTGGATATGAAATTCTAGGTTGAAAGTTCTTTTCGTTAACGCTGTTGAATATTGGCCACCACTCTCTTCTGGCTTGTAGGGTTTCTGCTGAGAGATCCACTGTGAGTCTGATGGGCTTCCCTTTGTGGGTAACCTGACCTTTCTCTCTCTTGCTGCCCTTAGCATTTGTTTCTTCATTTCAGTCCTGGTGAATCTCACAATTATGTGCCTTGGGGTTGCTCTTCTTGAGGAATATCTTTGTGGTGTTCTCTGTATTTCCTGGACTTAAATATTGGCCTGTCTTGCTAGGTTGCAGATGTTCTCCTGGATAATATCCTGAAGAGTGTTTTCCAGTTTGGATTCATTCTCTCCATCACATTCAGGTATCCCTACCAAACGTGGATTAGGTCTTTTCACATAATCCCATATTTCTTGGAGGCTTTGTTCATTTCTTTTTACTCTTTTTTCTCTAGTCTTGCCTTCTCATTTTATTTTGTTGAGTTGATCTTCAATCCCTGATATCATTTCTTATGCTTGGTCGATTTAGTGATTGAAACTTGTGAATGCTTCACAAAGTTCTCATGTTGTGTTTTTCAGCTCCATTAGGTAATTTATATTCTTCTTTAAGCTGTTTATTCTCATTAGCATTTTGTCAAACATTTTTTCAATGTTCTTGGTTTCTTTGCATTGGGTTAGATCATGTTCTTTTACCTCAGAGAAGCTTGTTATTACCCACCTTCTGAAGCCTGTTTCTGTCAATTCTTCAGACTCATTCTCCATCCAGCCTTGCTCCCTTGCTTGTGAGGGATTGTGATACCTTGGATGAGGAGAGGCATTCTGGTTTTGGGTGTTTTCATCCTTTTTGCTCTGGTTTCTTCCCATCTTGTCATTTATCTACCTGTGGTGTTGGTATTTGGTGAGTTTCAGATGGGGTCTCTGAGTAGACTTCCTTTTTGTTGATGCCGAAGTTATATTTTCCTATTTCTTAGTTTTCCTTCTAACAGTCAGGCCCCTCTGCTGTAGGCCAGCTGGAGGTCCACTCTAGTTCCTGCTTGCCTGGGGATCACCCACAGGGGCTACAGAACAGCAAGGGTTGCTGCCAGTTTCTTCTTCTGTTATCTTTGTCCCAGAAGGATACCCTCCAGTTGTCAGCCTGAGCTCTCCTTTATGAGTGCCCCTTTGGATATACAGGGGTCAGGGATCTGCCTGAGGAGACAGTCTGTCCCTGATAGAAACTGAAGTGCTGAGCTGGGAGCTTCATTATTTCATTCAGAGCTGCTGGGCAGGTATGTTTAAGTCTGCTGCAGTGGAACTCATTACTGCCTTTTTTCCCAAGTGCTCTGTCCTGGGAAGGTGGGGCTTTATTTATAAGTTCCTGACATGCTGCTGCCTTTTTTCAGAGATGTCCTGCCCAGGTAGGAGGTAGCCTCGTCTTAGTCTGCCAGCAGAGGCATTGCTGAGCTGCCATGGGCTCCGCCCTGCTGCTGTGTAAATTTCCTTGCTTTTTGTTTATAGAGGTATAGTTAGAACTGCCTCAGTAATGGCGGTCTGCCTCAGTAATGGTGGACTGCCTCAGTAAAGGCAGATTGCCTAGGTAATGGCGGACTGCCTTAGTAGTGGTGGACTGCCTCGGTAATGGCAGACACCCTTCTCCCCATAGAGGTGGACTGTCCCAGGTTTAGCTGTACTTGCTGTGAAACTCTCAATCTAGAGTGTTTCAGATTTCTGGTCTTTGTGAGGGTGGGACCTGCCGAGCCAGATCACCTAGATCCCTGTTTCAGCCCCCTTTTCGTCAGTTGAACAAGTGACTCTGTCTCCCAGATGTTCTAGGCGCCATTTGAAACAGCTGCCCAGATTTGTGTGAGTTTTTGTGCGGAGACCCACTGCAGCAGCTGAAACAGCCATGCTGGGAACTCATGGCACTTTTCAGCCCAGGAATCTCCTGGTCTGTGGATAGTAATAACTTATTTGGAAATGTGGTGATCACTCACTCTCTGAGTTCTTCTTGCTGGCAACTGCACTCCAGAGCTGTCCCTATTCGGCCATCTTGGATCCACCTAGCCAAGACTTATCTTTTGTCAATTTGATAACAGCCATTGTAACTGGTATAAGATGATATATCATTGTCATTTTAATTTGCATTTCCCTAATAATTGGTGTGATATTTAGCATCTTTTTCATATATCTGTTGGCCATTTGTATGTCTTCTTTTGAGAAATGTCTATTCAGATACTTCTTACATTTTAAAATCAAGGTTTATTTTTTGATATTGAGTTCTTTTTAGAGTTTTTTTTTGTGTGTTTTGGCTCTTAATAACTTATCAGACTATTGATTGCAAATATTTTCTCTCAACCTATAGGTTGTTTCTTCATTCTATTTTCCTTTGCTTTGCAGAAGCCTTTTAATTCAAACTAATCTCATTTGTCTATTTTTCCTTTTATTGCCTGAGACTTGGGTGTCAAATCTTAAAAAAATAATTGCCCAGATCAATATTGTACAGTTTTTCCCTATTTTTTTGAGTATTTTTATAGTTTCAGGTCTTATATTTAAGTCTTTAATACATTTTGGGTTGATTTTTGTACACAGTGTGAGATAAAAGGTCCAAATTCATTCTGCATATGAATATCCAGTTTTTCCAACATCATTTATTGAATAGACTGTTCTTTTCCCATTGTATGCTCTTGGCACCTTTTCAAAATCAATTAACTGTAAATCTGTGGGTTCATTTCTGGGCTATTTTGTTCATTGGTGGATATTTCTATTTATATGCCCATACATGCTGTTTTAATTGCTATAGCTTTGTAATAATTTAAAGTCAGGTAATGTGTTGCCTCCAGCTTTGTTCTTTTTGATGGAGAGTGCCTTGGCTATTCAGCATTTTTTTGTGGTTGCATATGAATTTTAGGATTGTTTTTCTATTTCTGTTAAAATGTCATTAGAATTTTGATAAGAATTACATTGAATCTGTAAATAGCTTTGGATAGTATGAATATTTTAACAATATTAATTCTTCCAATCCATGAACACAGGATGGCTTTTCATTTATTTGTATTTTCTTCAATTTTTAAAATTGTTTTATAGTTTCAGCCAGGTTCAGTGGCTCATGCCTGTAATCCCAGCACTTGGGAGGCTGAGGTGGTTGGATCATCTGAGGTCAGGGTTTTGAAACCAACCTGGCCGGCATGGTGAAACTCCATCTCTACTAAAAATACAAAATTTTCCAGGTGTGGTGGCACATGCCTGTAATCCCAGCTACTTGAGAGGCTGAGGCAGGAGAATTGCTTGAACCTGAGAGGGGGAGATTGCAGTGAGCTGAAATCGCCATTGCACTCCAGCCTGGGCAACAAGAGTGAAACTCTGTCTCAAAAATAAATAAATAAACAAAGAAATAAATAAAATAAGTAAAAATAAAATAATTCTCAGTGTACAGATCTTTTACTGCCTTAATCTCTATTATGGCTAAAGTTAGGATTTCTAAACTTGCTTCATGCTTGTGTAATAATAATACACAACATTTACTATATGTTTTAAAAGCTCACATATATTCAACATTGACAATATATTAAGTATTGTGATAAATTCTTTATATCAATTTTTATATTTCATTCTCATAAAAATGCCCTATGACATTTGCATTATATTTCTGCTCCCTTCCTCATCCCCATTATATGGATGAATAAATTTAGTCACATGGAAATAGTTATTTGGCTGGGTGCAGTGGCTCCTGACTGTAATCCCAACACTTTGGAAGGCTGAGGCACGTGGGTCACTTGAGCCCAGAAGTTTTAGATCAGCCTGGGCAATGTAGCAAGACCCTATCTCTACCCACATTCCCCCTCAAAAAAAATTAGCTGGGTGTGGTGGCCCATGCCTATAGTCTCAGCTACCTGGAAGGCTGAGATAGGAGAATGACTTGAACCAAGGATTTCAAGGTGGTAGTGAGCTATGATCGCACCACTGCACTCTAGCCTGTGTGATAGAGCAAGACCCTCTTCCAAAAAATAATAATAACAAATAAATAAAAACAAAAGAAATTAAGTTCCTTGATCAAAGTTACTTAGTAAGTATAAGAACTGAAATTTGTACCTTAGTCCATAGGTATATATTTTTGAGAATCAAAATATACACTACATGGTGATATTTAATTAAACAGATACTTGTTTTAATGCTACTGTATGACAGGTTCTGCTCTAGGGAATTTCTCCTTAACTACTATGTCGAATCCATCACTAAGTACTATTAATTTTATCTCTTAAATATCTCCCAAGTTCTTCCTTTTCTCTCCTTATCCAATGGCACCAACCTAGTCCAAACCACTATCATCTGCCATTGACATTATGGCAACAGTTTCCTCATAGACATACGAACATTCATTTCTGGGTTGACCCAATCCATTGTCTGCTCTGTAGTCAGAGTGTGTGTTTTGTTTTTTTCAGAGCAAAAATTCTGCTAATATCATATTTTTGTGTTAAATCCTTCAAAGACTATGGAATAAATATTCAAGTCTGAATGTTTGGACCTTTAGCTACTTCTAGTCTTCAGTTAATATCCTAAATCTTTTCTCTTAGTGCTTCAATTACATTGCACCTTTTTCAGCTCCTTTAATCTTCTCTAGAACTTTGACACAGGCTGTTCCACAAACTAGAGCACATCCCTTTCTTTCTGTCCTTTAATTACCTTCAGTGTCAGATCTCCCGTTAGTTATCACATCTTCCAGAAGCAAGGAAGCCTTCCTTGCCCTGGTTGTCTTGAATAAGTCAATCCCTTCATTTCAGGCTCTCATAAAACTTAACTTTCTTGTATGTTATTTGCCAGAGTTAACTTTATGCATGATTATTTGATTATTGTCTATTTTTTTAATTAGCTATATGAGGCATGAATAAACCTACATCTGTTTTTCCTCATCGTTGCAATTCTAGAATTAGTATTGCAGTACTATTTGTTGAATCAATAAATGATGAACTTTTACACAATGTCTGTTCCCAAGAATTGTATAACACAGGATATAGACAAGTAACAGAAATTACAATGTCTTAGGTTAGGTGTTACAATAGGGTTACAGGATGCTGTGAGAGTGAAAAAGAGGAACTCAAACTGGACTTGCAGGCATGAGAAGGACACCTGAATGAAGCAACATGTAATCTAATATCTGAGGTATGAGTAGACATTAGCCAGGTGTGATTGACAGGTATGAGAGTGTGGTCTTGGAGGAAAGGAGAATGTTACAGGTAAGGTGAACAGAGTAAGCAAAGACGATGCAATGTGAAATTGAAGGCTCCCTTGATGAACTCAGAGATTATCAGGATGGGAGGGGCACAAAGAGGGAACAAGTGTAGAATGTAAGACACAAAAATCATGGAGATAGATATTACTGCAATCTGGAGCAGGGTGTTCATGATAATTTTGTAGTTTATTCTGAAGGCAATGGCATAGCACTGAAAGAGTTTTAAGTAGGGACATAATCTTCCCTAGAGCTTTGACACAGGCTCTGTATCTAACTACATAGACAGTGTGTATTTTAGAAATGCCATAGTTGTTGTAATCCAGGGAACGATTAGAGTCTAGCATGACTGAGGCAGGAAAAATGAGTTTGAGGTTGTTTCAGAAGTCCTGGCAAGAGGTGATAGCAGCCTGGAGTAGGCTAGTGTCAGGAATTGGTGAGAGGTTGGTAAACCTGAGAAATACTGAAAGGTGGATTCTCTATGATAGGGTGACTGGGTGGATGTGGAAGTGAGGAGAGAGATGATAAGAATGCCACCTGGGTTTCTTACTTGGATAGCGGTGGTGCTATCCAATGAGTAAGGAAACAGAAGAGAAGAATGCTGGGTGTGTTAGAACGGAGCACTTCGGTAAAATGCTGGGAAATGGTGCTTATAGGACAGCCTAATGGAGATGTCTATGAGGCAGGCAGGTGTATGAGATGGGAACTGAAGACAGAAATCTGGGTAGAAGCCCTAGGCCCCATCTCTGAGTCATCAGCACCAAGATGGTAATTGAAGTTACAGTGGATGAAAATGTTCATGAGCAACATTTTGAATAAGAAGAGAAGAGGACCTAGATGCAGCCTCTGAGAAATATGTAAACTTAAGGGATGTCAGAGGAAGGGAGGCTCACAAGGGAGAACCAAGAAAGGGAGAAACAAAGCCATGTGAAGTGCAGTTGACAACGACTAGAGAAAAATGTACTGCAAAGAGGAGCTGTCCAAATCGTCGAGCAGCTGCTTAAAGGTTGAAGTACTCAAAGGCTCTGGTGAGAAGCAGGTAAGTGATGATTCTGATGAAGTCTTGTTGTTATTTGTATTTGGTGGAGGAGAAGGAAGCTAGGTTTCACTGTGAGAGGAATGCACAGTAGACGAAATTCAGGGAACAGAGAGAGAACTGAGCCCACCAAGTTTTCTATGCACAGGATCCGGGGTCACTTGAGGTGATTATTTTCTTAAGTACAAATAAATGAACACTTAAAAATGCACTTGGGAAGAAATCAACAGAGAGGAAGTGACTGAAGATAAAGATATTTGAAGGGGTAATTAATACAGCAAGGGATATAAGAAGAGAGACAGTGGGGGATAAACCTGAGCACACATAGGGAAATTAGTCTTAAAGCATGATGCATAAAACCTCTTTCAATGCAATTGTGGAAGGACAGGACGGATACACATACAGGCGAGTCTGTATGCTTGGTGTTAAAACTTTTTTTTTTTTTAAACCTAATCTTGTTGTTTGATTTGCTCTGTGAATTAGGAGATGAAGTAATCTGCTGAGAATAAAAAAAAAAACGTGAGTTTAGGGATTTGAGATGATAATAAGTAGCTTGAAACAGTTACTAAGGAGAAAAGAAGAGTGACCTCCTGAAAATCTCTTCCAAGTCACCATTTTTATAGCTGCATAGTATTTTATTTTGTGGGTGTAAAATAATTACTTCAGCCATGATTTGTTAGTGAATCTCCAGGTTGAGTTTGCTTAGCCATTATTATTCATTGCAATGGCTATTATCAATAAATTTATTAAAAATGTTTATTGTCTTCTATGTACAATATAGAGGATGCAGTGATAAATAGGACATTACTAAAGTAGTGAGCTTGAAATGTAATAGAGTATGTGACATTATTGGCTCTGAAACAAGAAGAATGTGAAAAGTTTCTAAACAGAGGATCAAAACAAAAGTGTTATAGGAACACAGAGGAAGAAGAGAGTGATTCTGGTTTTGGAGGTCCTCTAGAGGTTTAATAGACGGGATAACCTCTGATAACGACACCAAAAATGTGTATCATTTTATAGAAAATAGTTTGAAGAAGGGCATTCATATAGAGGGGTTGCCCAAACCAATGCATTCCAAACAGGAATGTGCTGACTTCATATTCATAACAAGACATAACTGGTTTGTCATTGAGAGAAATGAAAGAGAAAGGTAGGGATGGGGCTGGGAAGATAGGTTGTTACCACATTATGGAGAGAGAAGACTCAGATCCTTATTTTCTAGACAAAGGTGTGCCATAATTCAAGCCCTCAAGAGACATAGACTCTTCTGGGAAGAAAGAAGAACATAGCAGATATTTGATTAGATAATAAGGAAAAATGTATCACCAGGCAGTAAGTACTAACCCTTAGCTTTGACCCATCACAGTTACACAGTGAATTCTTGTTGAATGAATGAAGGTCAAAGGTAGAAACTATAAATACAACTGTTATTCAGAATAGGAAGAGCTTGACTATAATGACTAAGAAAAACTTCCCAAATCACTCTTTCATATTTTTAAGGGTGTGGCTTGACAAATTTATCCCTTCCTTTCTTGCTTTCTTTCCCTCAAAATGCAAACTGGCTACTGAAGATTGTTTTCCTTATTTTTGGAGACTGTATAACCAATGATATAATTATCATTACTGATGGACACATGTAGATGCTAAGGCTTTTTCTTTCTTTTTTCTTTTCTTTTCTTTTTTTTTTTTTTGAGAAGTTGATATAAGGAAACTTGATAATTACTCAAGAGTATTTTCATAGCTGAAATAGTAGGAGAAAAGCTGTTCTCTCTCATCCAAACACCTTCTTCCTGAGAGGCTGATCATAGTGATAAGAGTTTATTCATATTGGCCCAGTATAAAATGAGTAGGCATGTGGTAATGATAAATAAATATGTAGTATAATTAGGACTCGATTCAGTCAAACCTTTCACTGGCATGTCCGCCAGAACATTCTAGCTGCAATTCAGCCTGTCTTGAAATGTCCCTTCGTCTCACTTATGTTTAGCATCTCCAGTGAGGCTTTTTGTATTTCCCTGGAATTTAGTAGATGTGTGTGATGTCTGCTACTGAGGCCAAAAAGTCCACATTGAAGTCAAAGGAATGACTTTGGAATCTGTGTCTCTATTATCATGGTCCAGCCATCTTCTACCATTATAATAAATGTTGCTTTGTGGGAGACTGGAGGTCCATATTGGAATATGCACATTTGCCACAATGAGTTAACCAGTAGTTGAGGTAACTGCATTTTGAAGTTTAATTCATTTCACGGAGAAGTAATGCTTTGATGTTTCACTCAGTTTGACTTTTATTTTCACTAAATCAGATTGTAGGGATGGGTTTGTTTGGGAGTCCTTTCTCCCTTTGTGTTAATAGTCTGAAAAGATAACATCTACACTTTTTATTTAAACAAAAGGGAAAGCAGAGTAAAGATGGTCAGAGAACAGCTTGCCAGGTAGCAATTTGGAGGAGATGAAAATTATGTCAGACTTCTGTGAAGGTTTTGCTGCTCTGGCCTTAAAATTCCTCATCACCTCAGGGCCCTCCACTTTTCTGTTATGGCCAAGTATACACCCATTGTTAGACAATTACCTCCAACAGAGGACAGATTTTGTCTCTCTTATCCATTCATATAGCTCCCCAACCCAAGAGGAGGAGAATTGACCCCTTCCCCTCTGACACTTGTTTCCATGGAAACCCAACAGGGAACAGGAAGAAGAGTCCAAAATTATGCCTCTTTCAGGGGGCAGAATCCATTAGGCCTACACATGTGACTGGGTTCCTTCACATGGTTATTTTAAAGTAATGAACCTAAGCCTTCCCTGGGTCTGATTCATGCTTTTAAAAGGTAATGAGAGAACATTTTCTGAGAAAGGGGTTACCCTTAGTCTATGTTTATCGCTAAAGGTAGACTTGCAGATCACGCACTGGGAGATGAGGTCCCGTCATTCTGCTGTCATGTGAAAGCTGATGTCAACCTCAGGCTTTGGTTTGTCGGGGTAAATGCAGAGATGCTGCCAAGAGTTCCAGAGCCTTACTGGTTTTCTGCCTGATTTATTCTCCTTCCCAGGATTCTTCTGTATCCTGTTCTTGGAGCCAAATCACGTTAGATATAGAATAGTGTGGAGTGGTGCCACATACAGAAAAGTTTGTAAAGGCAAAAAGGTGACAAGCATTATATGAAGACCTACTATTTCCCAGGCCTTCTGATAGGGACACACACACACACACACACACACACACACACACACACTTGAATCCTGATAGCAACATTTTGAAGCCGATACTATCTCCAGACAGAGCTAATATTTTTGGTACATAAGCTATTATTTGTGTCGTATATGTGCTTCTAAAGTATCTCTTTCTGTTTGTATATGTGTGTGTATGTGTATGTATGTACAGCTCTGTTGAAAGGCATTTGCAAAGTTTGCATGAATTGGATTATATTGTTGTAAAATCTTTCTACTTAAAAAATGGCAACCTAGTATTTCATCATACTAACACATCAAAATTTATTTTCCAATCTTAAATTGTGGTTATTTAGGTTATTTCCAACTTTATATTCTTGGTTATTTAGGTTGGAAAATATTCCATCATATGTGCTATCACTGATTTATTTAACCACAGCTTTTTTGTATTTAGTAATACCCTTTTTTTTCCAATTCACATAATATTGTGACAAATACTGTCGTGGTCACTTTTTTATGTATTCGATAATTTTTTACAGTTAATTATTAGATTAAAAGGCACGAATATTTTAAATGATTCTTAATACATATTTCCAAGTTGGCCTGAAGAGGAATTATTAGCGTCTTGCATCTGCCCTAAAGGTACGAGATGGTCCCTTTCCCTACACTCTTGCTAAACTAGGTACTTTCAATCCTAATTTATTAACCTGATGGACAAAAGATAGTTTCATTTGAAACTGAATTTTCTGATTAGAATTTGTCCCAAGTACAGTTTATCGGTCAAGAAAAACAGACCCAATTTCTACTAAAATAAGAAAAGTTAAGGATTATCATATTAGTACCTAGGATGTATTTTGAAACAATTTAAAATCAAGTGACTTGATTAGAACTTTATTTTAGCTGTTCATTGCATTTAGGGACTCTTTTTCCCTATTGAATCATGCTGTGTATAATAGCATAAAGACACAGCAGGAGATAGATGCTTTTGAAAAAAATTCCAAAGCCAAATCAGAAAGGCAACCCTCATGATTCATGTTCCTTTGATTTTATCAGTAATTATTTTGCAAGCATTTACACTGTTTGAAACCTGCCATTCATAGAAGCCACCATTTTTTTTCTGGATGTCATAGAACTATACACTGGAAAATATAAATGGAGGAGGATTTTTGAGTTGTTGCATAAAAACTGGAAGATTATGAGATTTGAAAATGTCCCTTTTTGGTTCACAATTGTCTATTTGCTTCTATATCTTTTTTTTTTTTAACCTCATGATGTGGGTAATATGTACACAATTTGGACAATGGTATATGATAAAAAAGTGCTATACTACCTGGAAGGAAATTTGAGTTTTAACCCAGAATTTATTCAATAGAAAGCTGTGTAACTTTAGCCAGATTATATTACTTCTCTGGTCATCAATATCACAATGTACAAAATGAAAGAGATGGACTAGACAATGTTTATAGCCTTTTTCCAAATCTAATATTTAGCTCTAATCTTTTCTGGGTGGGGAGAGAGATATCTTAGTGGTTAATTTGCATAAGTAACCAAATTAACTACAAATCTGAAATTTTCCATTGAATATCCATGCATAACAGGAGATATCGGGCAGACAGATAATACCTTTTACTGTCTGTCTACTGTTCTAGATTTTTAACCTAAAAGAGAGGAAGGAATATCCTGAATTTTTATGTTGACTCTTAGGTTGGAGGTATATACTTCATGTATCAGATGGCTAAAATTTGACTTGTGCATTAAAAATGCATTCAATTTCCCGAACGTTTAATATCATTTTCCTAGCCAACAAGCAGAATGGACTGTGACAGCTATTTTTCTCTGCTCAGCATGTTTTGTAGCCCCTTTTCTGGTTTTTGGAGCAAATTCTAACCCATTTCTTGTGGTTTTGGTGGAACCGTCAATCATAGTGACTGCTCCCCTACCTAAATCCACTCATTGAAAAGCAGGTGACTGAGGTAGGCCAGTTAGAGTCCACTCTGGGACTTTTCTGCTGCAGTTGGAGGGAAAGATTCTCTTTTCCCTTTGGATCTCAAGTTAAAACTTGAAGGGCTAACCTTGACAGTGGCCATCATTCCCAACATGTGGAAGTAACCTGTCTGCAAGAAGAGGCAGTCAGATTGACCAAGAAAGAGAATTAAAAATGAGTAGACAGGAATAACTCTGATGATACTGGTTGTACCCTGAATCCTCCAGTATACACATGACTCAATGATTCCAGTTTGAAAATTAAGCTTTTTGAGTTGTTTTCTAACGTTAGCAATTGAAATAATCCTAATACAGAAAATAAAAGGGAAGTTAAAACCAAAAACAAAACTGTCTCTAAATACTTCTTTTTGGAGGCCTGTTCAGTGCATACATGCAATCTGATAAATAGTGAAAATAATTTTAATGATAGTATTTCAAGCAAAGAGTCCTGGGTTGTCAGTTTGGACTAGAAGTATGCTTATCAAATATGTAATTCCGGGGTCAAAACTACCAACAAAATATGAGACATTATTATAAGAGCTCAGAGAATTAGAAACTACTTGTAAAAGTTATTGCACATTTGTAACAGATTTGTACACATTGACATGTACACATTTGAAATAATGATGCTGTTGGTAAGAATCCTGAAAAGAAAATTAAGAGAACTGGGCTGAAGTCCCAGTTTTATGTTTAAGGGTGTATTGCCATGGGTAGGTGACTTTTCCCTAGGACTCAGTGTCCTCTTGTGAAATGAGATGTTTGGAATTCGTTGCCCTACGGGTCTTTTCAGTTCAGAAGCTCTCTCTTCTCCTCTCATTCCCTCTCCTCTCATCTCTACTTTTTCTTCCACTATGGTGTGCAATTCTGATATCTCAGGTCATGAGAGTCATAACTGAGCTGGAGAATTTACAAGGAAGGGTGATCACATAATCAAGGTAAGAAAAACACAAAAGCAAAGGATTCTTCAAATTGGAAAAGTTTGAGAAGGACCACATCAACAAGATTGAATGTACTTTGTGGTTCACCAAACCATTTTCCCTTTTGCCTCTGAGCACATATTAGATTATATTTCTGGCTATGTTTGCAGTGAGGTGTGGCCCTTTGAATGAGCTATTGCCAATAAGATACTAGAATAAATGATGTACGCCACCTGTAGGCCTGGACCCTAAACTTCCCACTAAGTCCTCCACATTCATTCTTTTATTTTCTTTACTGATTGAATGCAGAGGATCCAGTGGTGGACTTCAAAGTCCTGGGTCCTTGAAATGACTGCATGGAGCAAAGCCATGAGCCTTTTTCTTTCTTTATGTATGTATCCTTCCTTATCTCACTTATTTATCCTTTTAGATAACATGGACTAATATTACCCTTCACCAAAATACCTTTAATAGCACTACCAAGGACAGAATGCTCAGTTGAATGGACTCTGACTATGACTCGTTGTTTTATTTTTTACTATTTTTTTTTTCTATTTAAATGAAAAGTAACATGAAGGAGTAGATTACAGGTTTCAGGGATAGTAACCGATTTTTAAATTTTGTACCCGGACATTTGGCATTATGTTTCTGTTACAGCCTGATATGGTTTGGATCTGTGTCCCCGCCCACATCTCATGTTGATTTGTAATCCCCAGTGTTGGACGTGGGTCCTGGTGGGAGCTGATTGGATCACGGGGCTGAGTTCTCATGAATGGACTAGCATCATCCGCTCAGTGCTGTTCTTGTGAAAGTGAGTGAGCAGGTTATTGTGAAATCTGGTTGTTTAAAATTGTGTAGCACCTGCCCCTTCTCTCTTGGCCCTGCTCCTTCCAAGTAAGATGCCTGCTCCCACTTGTCCATCATGATTGTAAATTTCTTGAGCCCTCCCCAGAAGCAGAAGCCACTATGCTTTCTGTACAGCCTGCAGAACCATGAGCCAATTAAACCTTTTTTCATTATAAATTGCACAGTCTCAGGTATTTCTTTACAGCAGTGTGTGGACGGACTATTACACAGCCATTGTAAGTTTCACCATTGTGGTTCTGATGCCTGTTGTGCCTTTGTTACTCTTCCTAAACAGAGCTCCCAGAGTCTGTGATCTCCTGAAAACTTCATTGACTCTTTTGTCTTCACTCTACAGCAATGGGATAAATGTTCTCTTGAATAGCAGGGATTATTTATGGCAAAGGTTTCCTCAATGTCAATTTGTCCACAGAGGGAAGTACAACTCCAAGGGCATGTTCTTCTCTGGATGCCAGACCCAACTCCCATTAGCACTAACGAGCACTACGTGTGAGACTGTTGCCTTTTCTGGGCCACTGCAGCATAGAGAGAAGCCTTTTCTCATCCATCACATCACCATCAACCCTTGCTCACTCACTTCCTTCTTCTCTAAATAGCTTTCCAAATGAGAAAGTGGAAACATTTCATTGTTTATCGCTGACCAAAATGTTCTTTTCAATAACAGTGATAAGGTATTCCAAAGCCAAAAGCTCTTTCAAAGTCTAGCACCGTCCTGTGTCCTGTGCTCTTCCTGGACACAGGACTGCGCTACAGGACTTGGCCTCATGGAAAGGTCAAATCTTGATTATTTATAGGGCCGACTGTAACCTCTTGAAGCTGAGGAACTCTGACTTCTTTGGATCTAACACAGTACTTGGCCTCTTGGTAGGTGAGTAGGAGATGTTCCGTAACTGTAGCCAGATACTTGCTATGGCCTTGCAGCTGTGGTGGAGGCAAGACTGTCCATGAGAAGCAGAGACGATATAGCTATTGTGGGCTGACATGCAGGGACTCAAGGCCAGAGATGCTGTGAGACATTCTACCGTACTCAGAGCAGCCCCCGTCACAAAGGAATCTGGCCTAAAGTGTTAACAGTTGGGAGGCTGAGAAATCCTACACTAGAGTTAGTTTCTGTGGCTCATAATTAATAACTTTTCTAAAATAGGGGATATTATTAACTCTATTTTACAATGAGAGAAGAGATTGAACTAGGTTAAATAAAATGTTTAGGACTAAATACTAAAGATAGCCTGGTAAAGGAGAGATTCATATTAGTCCAGACTTTCATGATCTTTTGTTAGGGAAACTGTGTTTTTTGACAAAAGGCACAATTTGACTTTGCGACGGCTTTGTAATGTGTCAACTTGGCTACAGTGACCTACATTTTCCCAAATCCCCATTTCTTGCATGTTTCTGGACAAGATTGAACAAAAGAGATATTTTTGGGTGAGATATGTGGGGCAGATGTGATGCGGCTGCTGTTTTGTAGTCCCCAAGTACTGTCACTGACTTGCAGGCTCACCTTTGGTGTGAGGCAGGAGCCTGCCCACAACCGTTTCACTTTCCCTTGGATCTCCCTCCGATTCCTCCAACTCTTGGGTCAGATGTGTGTGTGGCTCTGTGAGGAAAGGTCCTAGCTTTTGCAGGACACCCACTATAACAAGAACAGACTGGGGTTTCAGTCTGTGCTTTTGGGCTCCAGCTTGTGATTGTGGTTCCAGCTTGATCTCGCTTACTCCCATGTAACGTTCCTCTTCTCTTCCCGACCGTCTGCCCTCTGGACTTGAAGTTCCAGCATCAGACAGGATGACAATAGTCTCACAGCGACTGCTTAACCAAGTCTCACAATTGTAGGAAGTCAAATTGCTGTAGCAAATATATGTGTGTGTATGTGCATACAGACACACAGATGCACACAACGCACACACACACACATATGTGCGGTTTTGCTTCTCTGCGCCTTGATACAACTGGTAACGTTTTAGATAAAAGTCATTATTATGAGAAAGTTGTAAATTAATAACTACATAAAAAATTTTGCATGAAGTGAAAAGACACTTATAATTCCCTCATCTTAAAATAACTACTATTTATTTCTGTAAACACCTTCCTTTTTACCCAGGTATACACTAAAACAAAAAAGCAATTATTGGATAAATGAAAACGTGTGCATCTCTAGGTATCAATTTATTTTTTGCCTTAACTTTCTCACTTCTATCATAGCTTGATATCCAGCGTTCTCTGCTGCCGGTGAGGTGGACATTGGTATCTCTATTCCTTGCTTTAACACTCATCATTGAAACGCGGAAAATGATTCTTACACACTCTTGTACTATGCTCTGTTATAGCATCTTGTGCTGTATAGCAAAAACATAACATTCCTTGGGATCTCAATTTATTAGTGATGTGTATTTTTAATTTTTAAATTTATTTGTATAATATCCTCAGCAGCTTGAAGGATATCGTGAGGTATAGGACCAAAGGCAATTTGAGAAGCCCACTGCCTCGTGTCCTCAAATTTACTCTTTCCCTGCTTTAATGGCTCATAACCCCTTGCAAAGGCAATGGGCCTTCTTCCTTTCTTTCCTTAGGGTAAAGTTTCTTTCCACAAGGAGGATGGCAGTATAATTTATTGTCCATTCTGGCACCTCCTTGAGAGTGGAAGAGGGAGTGTGGCTGACAGTGACGCTGGGACGGCAGGCACAGACAGTTCTTACTCATGAGGCTGTCTGTGCTGTCATGAAATGGAACATTCTTATGTTAAACCCATCTTACCTGGGACACAGGTATTTTTACGTATTTATAGTCATACTTTATATTGCACTATTTTACAGACCACCAACAATGTATGAGTTCCAATTTCACTATATTTTCACTAACAGTTGTCATTTTCCATTTAAAAATAAAATTCTAGCCATACTAATGGGTTCAAAATGACATCTCATTATGGTTTTAATTTGCATTTCCCTGATGATGATAATTTTGAGCACATTTTCATGTCTTTATTGACTAATTATTTATCTGCTTTGGAGATATGTCTATTTAGGTTCTGTATTCAAGTTTTAATTGGGTTGTTTGACTTTTTGTTGTTGAGTTTGTTATATATTCTTTATACTAGGACCTATGGTTTGTAAAACTTTTCTCCCACTATGTAGATTGTCTTTTCACTATCTTGGTAGCGTCTTTTAATGTACATAAGTTTTTATTTTTGATGAAGCTGAATTTATCTTTTAATTTTGTTGCCTGTGCTTCGGGTGTCATATTTAAGAAACATCACCTAATCTAAGGTTAAAAATATTTAACCCTATATTTCATTTCAAGAGTTTTGGAGTTTATCTCTCAAATTTAGGCCTTTGATTCTTTTTGAGTTAATATTCACTTATGGTATGTAGTTGGAGTCTAAATTCATTCTTTTGTATGTAGGTATCCAGTTGTCTTAGCAATATTTGTTAAAAAGACTATTCTTTCTTCATTGAATGCATTGGTGCCTCTGTCAAGAACCAACTGACCATAGAGGTATGAGTTTATTTTTGGACTCCCTATTCTCTTGCATTGATCTACGTATCTATCCTTATGCCAGTAACATGTTGTCTTGACTATTGTGACTTTGTAATAAATTTTGGAGTTCGGAAGTGTATATCCTTCAACTTAGTTCTTTTTCATAATTCATTTGGCTATTAAAGGGCTCTTGCAATTACACCTGAATTTTAGTTTCAGCTTGTCAATTTTCACATCATTCATATGTCGATAGAAATAGTCTTACTTTCTTCCTTTTCCATTTAGGTGCTTACCCTACCCACCAATCTTCCTTCCTTCCTTCCTTCCTTCCTCCCTGCCCCCAGTTTGAACAGAAATGGGGTCAGTGGATATCTTTGTCTTGTTCTTGATTTTAGGACCAAAGTTTTTCACATTAAGTATGATGTCAGCTGGAGGTTTTCCATAGATGTCTTTTTGTCAGATTGATGAAGTTCATTTCTGTTCCCAGTTAGTTGAATGTTTTTTTTATTATGAAAGGATGTTGGGTTTTGTCAAATGCTTTTTCTGTCTTCTGAGATCTTTATATGGATTTCGCTTTTATTCTATTGACATGGAGTATTATATTAATTTATTTTTAGATGTTAAACCAACCTTGCATTCTTACTTAGTCATGGTTTATAATCATTTTGATATGCTGCCGAATTTTGATTGCTCATATTTTGTTGAAGGCTTTGCATCTATGTTCATATGGGATTTTAATTGGTGGTTTTCTTTTTCTTTTTCTTTTTTTTAAAGAATGAAAGAGAGAAAGAAAGAGGAAGAGATTTTAGAAAAAGAGAGAAAAGGAGAAAGAAAGAAATAGCAAAAGAAAGAAAGAAAGAAAAAGAAAGAGGAAGAGATTTTAGAAAAAGAGAGAAAAGGAGAAAGAAAGAAACAGCAAAAGAAAGAAAAAAGAATGAAAGAGAAAGAAAGAGGAAGAGATTTTAGAAAAAGAGAAAAGGAGAAAGAAAGGGAGAGCAAAAGAAAGAAAAAATAAGAATGAAAGAGAGAAAGAAAGAGGAAGAGAAAGAGGGAGAGAGAATGGGATTCTTGTTTTATTGCCCAGG